>CM035412.1:57500471-57720471 GCA_020310875.1 Ceratopteris richardii | reverse complement strand
CTCCATCAAAGCTAGTGCTGCGTACCCACGTGTGATGCGGTCACAGGCTGCCTGAGCCATAGAGAAGACCCCTGATGCTGCTGTAAATGTCACCCCCAAGTAAACATATGATCCGACCACCTCGATCGGTCCACCTGCTGCTGTGAACAAACTATGTCTGCGTACCTGTGCTGATGTATGAAAGATCAAGACCTTGGTTTTACCAAGGTTCACAGATAACCCTCTGCAAAAGTCATCTAGGCCGTGTAGATGATGCTGTAGACCTTCTGCAGACTCTGAAACCAATACAATATCATCAGCGTATAAAAGAATATGGACAGTGGACCCGTGTACCTCAATGCCATCTCCCCCCTGCCGCTGTATGAAGTCCACTATCTCATCAATGTAGAGACCAAAGAGGGTGGGTGAGAGAGGGCATCCTTGCTTCACCCCGATAGTGCTAGCAAGTGGATCAGATAAGCTCCCTGGACATCTGACTCTACCAGATACTCTCTCGTATAAGGTGTAGATCCCCCATATCATCTCCTCCGGAGCTCCGATGTCAAGTAGTCGTCTGAAGAGTCGATCCCTGGGAACAGTGTCAAATGCTTTGCGGAAGTCCACAAAGCAACAATATAATCTCCTCTTCCTCACCCTGGCCTGGTCGATCAGGCATCTCAGAGTGAAGATGTGGTCAATGGTAGAGTAATCTCGTCTGAAACCTGCCTGTCCTGGAGCCCTGATGCCCTTCCTCTCAGCGAGAGTACTCAACTCTGTCTCTAGTACCGCCCCATATAACTTGGCCAATATAGGGCCAATCATGATCGTCCGGTATGTAGTTGGATCCATAGTATCACCTGACTTATGAATGGGCACTATGGTGTGCTCAATCCATGAGTCTGGGAACCCTTCAACCAATGCACGGTTGAAGAGATGGGCAATGAGCGGTGCGAGAGTCGTGCCTCCATAGATGAGGTGCTCTGCCTGTAAACCGAAATGATCATGGGCCCTGCCATGCTGCAACCGGGCAATAGCGCGTCCCACCATAGTGGGTGTGAAGAAGTCAGAGGTAGTAGGACGTGGGCTCTGCGGTCTGGGAATGGGAGGCTGGTCTGGGATCTCGTATAGGCTCCGTGCATAGCTATGCCAAGTGCTCGGGTCTCGGATAGGTGTCTGCTGTCTCCTCTCTCTCAAATGTCGCCATGCCACTACACTGTCTCGACTCATGAGCAAATGGTAAATATCCCAATACTGTCTCTCCTCCCAATCTCGCCGTTTGCGGCGAGTAAGGCTCTGCATGCGACGCTGTGCCTGTGTGTGTAATATCTCCTCTATGCTCTAAAATCCGTAGGTGCTTCCGCAGCTCACGACAGTCTTCATCATACCAACGGTTCTGGGGCATGGATCCTGTGCGTGGAGGGTGCATATGTGTGCGGTGTGGGAAGCTGCGGAGAGCTGAGTCCTGTAGGATGGAGGTGATATGTGATGTAAGTGTGTCCAAAGGTGAGAATGGATCGAGGGAGAGTAGGCGGGTGTGTAAATGGTGTGCATAAACGTGTGAGAGCTCGTGTGTGAAGTGTATCGTGGTATGCATCTCAGTGGGTGAGGGAGGGTCTAATGGAATCAGAGATGAGAGTGTGAATGTAATAAATGTGTGGTTAGCACCGAGTGGGCGTCGTCCAATACTAAGTGAAGGGATGAGTGAAGCTCCAGAGGTAGTACCCAAAATGTAGTCGACTGTGCTCTCACCTCCCCCGTGAGGGAAGCAAGTAAATCCGCCTGAACCCGGCCACCGATTCATCCCGTTATATATAACGAGATGATGTCGACTGCCTAGCTCGAGTAGATGTTTGCCATAGCCGGTGGTGTCTTGACCCGTATCTGCCGATACTCTACTGGTGCTAATCTCAACAGGGTCTCTGGCCCTCATGAGATGCAGGTGATCCATGTCATATGCCTCGCACTGATGCGACTGAGTGCGGCCATTGAAGTCCCCCATAAGGAAGACTTCACCAAGTGTGCTGTAATGTAGTATCTCATCTGAAAGCGCTGTGTATGGTGAGTCTCTATCTCGGATCGGTCCCCCCAGATCCTGTCCTGCGTATCGAGATCCGCCTGGTGGGAAGTAGCATATAGCAATGTAAATCGAGCTCCCCTGTGCTATCTCTATGCGAACCCACATGTATCGTGCCTCCTCATCTCTACCTATAATATGGATCCGGTTCTGTATCTCCTGTCGAAATACGATGGCCACTCCTCCCGATCCTCGCGCTGTACTCTGTCTCGTCGTAGTCCTGAATGCAGATTCCCAATGAAAACCTGCAATGCGTGGTAGACCTCTCTCTGGGCTCTCGTGTGTCTGTGTGATGCACACAAAGTCATGTGATGCCAGGATCTCCTCGACTCTGTCTGGTCGCGTCCAGAGTGCCCCGTTGCAGTTCCACACTGCTCCTCTGAGTGGTGTCTCATGGTGTAGTGATGTCTCATAGGCCGCATGGCCCTATTTGATAGGGCGTCCATCTATGAAGACCTTACCATCACGGTAAAAGGCCTTCCTCCCCTCTCGACGTGCCTGGAGTATCTGTGGCATGCAAGCGCATCAGTGTGCCACCTGCATACGCGTGAGGTCCTCGTCCATGTAGAGGGTGCCGCCGGGTAGTCCGCGTAGTACCGATCGACGTCTAAAAAAGGCGGTCCGTGCCTCCTCCGAACTCATCTTGAGGATGAGTGCTCGCGAACGTGATGTATCCCTCCCAACCCTCCATGCGTCTTAGTAAGGCATGCTCTCGTATCCAAGTCGATGGCAAATGTCAGTGGCGTCTGCCTCCGGTGATACTCCTTCGGGTAGGCCTGTAATCCGAATGTGAAGTCTTCGAGTGTGTCGAAGCCTCTCCTCAAGTGTATCCTGGACTCGTGTGAGCTCTTCTTTCTGCAAGTCTTCCCTAACTTCCTTCTTAACCCTTTTGCATACTACTTCCACCCATGACTCTCGAGTAGATTCTACCTCCGGTTTGATTTCCTTCTTTATTTCTTCCTTGAGTATCTCCACGTTGGAGATCTCCCCCTCTTCTTTCATGTTCTCATAAGCTGTCCTCCAATGGTCTCTTTCTTTTGTGAGAGTCTTCACTTGTTCTTCCAGTCCTTTGACTTTATTCATTACTTGTTCTTCGAGTCCTTTGAACTTTTCCATCATCTTTCGTATCTCCATATTGAGGTTGCGGTCTGCTTCCTTTTTGGCCTCTTTGAGAGCTTTAGCGATAAGGTCGTCCACTTCCTTCCGGTCCATGGGAGCCATTTCAAGGTTTAGGATTAGGGCTCGGGTAGAGAGAGAGAGAGAGAGAGAGAGAGAGAGAGAGAGAGAGAGAGAGAGAGAGAGAGAGAGAGAGAGAGAGAGAGAGAGAGAGAGAGAGAGAGAGAGAGAGAGAGAGAGAGAGAGAGAGAGAGAGAGAGGGTTTCTTAGGGTTTGGGATTAGGGTTCGGTTTTGGAGTTAGGGTTCAGGTTAGGGCTAGGGTTAGGGTTAGGGTTAGGGTTAGGGTTAGGGTTAGGGTTAGGGTTAGGGTTAGGATTGCACATATTTTAGGTGTGGGAGCAAGGTCAGGTAGGGCATGGGATGGGTTGGGCAAGCTCGGTTGTGTGTCGAGTAGGGTCGGGGTTGGGTCGGGCAGGCGGGCAGTTTAGGGTTAAGCTTGGATTGGGCAGGGGTGCGGGTTAGGGTTTAATGTAGGTGGGCAGAGGTCGAAGAATGGAGGCACACTAAGGGGCATGGTCGACGAGGGCGGGTGGATAGAGGTTGACGAGCTCAGGGTTTAGGGTTTGACATCTAAGCAGGCGTCGGGCTGAGGTAAGCGGCGGGGTTCAGAGCTTCCAAGGGCGGGCAGATGGGTCAGGGTTTTCCATATCCCGTCAGAGGGCGGACAGGGTGCGCGTAAGCAGAGAGGCAGGCCGAGGCAGCAGCTGGATGGGATGAAGCAGACGGCGGGCTAGGGTTGCACAGAGGAGAGAGAGAGAGAGAGAGAGAGAGAGAGAGAGAGAGAGAGAGAGAGAGAGAGAGAGAGAGAGAGAGAGAGAGAGAGAGAGAGAGAGAGAGAGAGAGAGAGAGAGAGAGAGAGAGAGAGAGAGAGAGAGAGAGAGAGAGAGAGAGAGAGAGAGAGAGAGAAGAAAGAAAGAAAGAAAGTGTTTTTACGTCTATTAGGAGGCCGAACTCGGCCTATGAGACAAATCGATGTACATGGGTGTATCTTCTGTCTATCAGAGAGAAAGAAAGAGAGAGAGAGAGAGAGAGAGAGAGAGAGAGAGAGAGAGAGAGAGAGAGAGAGAGAGAGAGAGAGAGAGAGAGAGAGAGAGAGAGAGAGAGAGAGAGAGAGAGAGAGAGAGAGAGAGAGAGAGAGAGAGAGAGAGAGAGAGAGAGAGAGAGAGAGAGAGAGAGAAAGAAAGTCATATTAATGTCTTCTGGAGGCCAAACTTGGCCTATGAAACAAAAACCATGTACAAGTGTAGTAACCCTGTGTAGAAGATGAAATGAAATAAAAAGTATATCGCTACACAAAGCAATATAGTGCTAGAACAAGAAGGGGAGACGTGGCTCTGACTTTGCAGATAGTGGCCACCTAATACATGGGGGATCCATAATGTGAGTAAAACACTGAGCTACTGGTGATGGGTGGAGGTGGGTGTAGTATGTGGTACATCGGTGGTGGTCTGAGTGCCTCCTGAAGGAAGACAACCCAGGGGGTGATGGTACGCCTATGCTCCATCGTGTGGTCGTAGGCCGTCTTGATGCGTGAGATATCCTCCTGATATAGTCGTGGTCGACGATATCCGCCCATGCGTGGTCGTCGCCGTGCTCTCTGTGCTGCTGCCTGGTGGAGCTTGAGCCCTATAGATAGACCTCTCTGATGTAGCTCTGGTCGCTGAAAGAACTGGGTAATGGTCTGTTGGGTACTCACCCGTGGCTGATGTGTGGGCTGCAGTGATCGCTCTCTCCTCTCGTATGCTACTGTGAGGAAGCGCCGCAAGCGTCGCTGGTCTCCCATAGTCATGCACAACTGGAGTGACTCCTCTAACTGGAACTGTGCTCGTAGGTCTAAGTATGCAGGGCATTTGATAACAAAATGCTCCTCACTCTCTACCTTTGTCTCGCATATTGGACACCACCTCTCCTCACGGGGGACTCCCCTTGACCGACCCCTCTCAATCTCGAGCTGATGTGATGAAACCCTGAGCTTCCCAATGACGACTCGGAGGTGGTGGGGTAGGTATGTCAGCATGTATCTCGGAATCTCGATGAAGCCCTCGTTCGATATATGTAGAAAATGCTCACGGTAATAGAGCATTTTCGGTGGCAATGTATCCCTAGGGCTCACCCATGTCCTCTATGTATGTATGCCATATCTCTTGACGAATGACCCTATTCCTCTCTTGATGAGAGAGCGAGTAGGTGGGTGCATGTGAGTCGTACTTTAGTGGTAGTAGCCTCTCTATGTGAAAGCCATGGTGGGCCAGCCAATCTCGTGTCTGTGCATACCATGAGGAGGTGTTACCTGCTAATGCCATATTACGTGATGCCTGGAAAGCACGATAAACAATGCTCTTTGTATCCATGCTCCAGAGTCTTTGTAATAGGCATATTGTCTGGAATAATGCCTCAACTAGCATCGGTGGTGCAGCGAACGCTTCTCTATGATATCATGTGGTAATGAAGGTTTGCTACGGATAAGTCTGGCAATCAGGGGAGGATCTGTGGCCTCTCTAATGTTGTCCATACTGATGTAGCTAATCCTGGTCCCCATATGGCTGCGCCATACATGAGCGCTGGTGTAACCAAAGTGTCGAAGAGCCACCCCTTTGTGCGGGGCTCCTGAAAATATGCCTGGTGGCACTGTCTCTCCATCAAAGCTAGTGCTGCATACCCACGTGTGATGCGGTCATGGGCTGCCTGAGATATAGAGAAGACCCCTGATGTTGCTGTAAATGTCACTCCCAAGTAAACATATGATCCGACCACCTCAATCGGTCCACCTGCTGCTGTGAACAAACTATGTCTCCGTACCTGTGCTGATGTATGAAAGATCATGACCTTGGTTTTACCAAGGTTCACAGATAACCCTCTGTGTGTGCAAAAGTCATCTAGGCCATGTAGATGATGCTGTAGATCTTATGCAAACTCTGAAACCAGTACAATATCATCAACGTATAAAAGAATATGGACAGTGGACCCGCGTACCTCAATGCCATCACCCCCCTGCTACTGTATGTAGTCCACTATCTCATCAATGTAGAGACCAAAGAGGGTGGGTGAAAGAGGGCATCCTTGCTTCACCCCGATAGTGCTAGCAAGTGGATGAGATAAGCCCCCTGGACATCTGACTCTACCAGATACTCTCTCGTATAAGGCGTAGATCCCCCATATCATCTCCTTCGGAGCTCCGATATCAAGTAGTCGTCTGAAGAGTCGTTCCTTGGGAACAGTGTCAAATGCTTTGCAGAATTCCACAAAGCAACAATACAATCTCCTCTTCCTCACCCTTGCTTGGTCGATAAGGCATCTCGGAGTGAAGATGTGGTCAATGGTAGAGTAATCACGTTTGGAACCTGCGTGTCCTCGAGCCTTGATGCCCTTCCTCTCAGCGAGAGTACTCAACTCTGTCTCTAGTACCGCCCCATATAACTTGGCCAATATAGGGTCAATCATGATCGTCTGGTATGTAGCTGGATCCATAGTATCTCTTGACTTATGAATGGGCACTATGGTTTGCTCGGTCGATGAGTCAGGGAACCCTTCAACCAATGCACGGGAGCGGTGCAAGGGTCGTGCCTCCGTAGATGAGGTGCTCTGCCTGTAAACCGAAATGGTCATGGGCCCTGCCATGCTGTAGATGGGCAATAGCGCGTCCCACCATAGTTGGTGTGAAGAAGTCAGAGGTAGTAGAACGTGAGCTCTGTGGCCTGGGAATGGGGGGCTGGTCTTGGATCTCGTATAGGCTCCGTGCATAGCTACGCCAAGTGCTCGGGTCTCGGATGGGTGTTTGCTGTCTTCTCTCTCTCAAATGTCGCCATGCCACTACACTGTCTCGACTCATGAGCAAATGATAAATATTCCAGTACTGTCTCTCCTCCCAATCTCGCTGTTTGCGGCGAGTAAGGCTCTGCATGCGACGCTGTGCGTGTAATTTCCCCTCTATGCTCTAAAATCTGTAGGTGCTTCCGTAGCTTACGGCAATCTGCATCATACCAGCGGTTCTTGGGCATGGAACTTGTGCGTGGAGGGTGTATATGTGTGCGGTGTGGGAAGCTGTAGAGAGCTGAGTCCTGTAGGATGGTGGTGAACTGTGATGTAAGTGTGTCCAAGGGTGAGAGTGGATCGAGGGAGAGTAGGCGGATGTGTAAATGGTGTGCATAAACGTGTGAGAGCTCGTGTGTGAAGTGTATCGTGGTGTGTGTCCGAGTGGGTGAGGGAGGGTCTAATGGAATAGAAGATGAGAGTGTGAATGTGATAAATGTATGGTAAGCACCAAGTGGGCGTTGTCCAATACTAAGTGAGGGGATGAGTGAAGCTCTAGAGGTAGTACCTAAAATGTAGTCGACTGTGCTCTCACCTCCCCTGTGAGGGAAGCAAGTAAGTCTGCCCGAACATGGCCAACGATTCATCCCATTATATATAACGAGCTGATGTGAGCTGCCTAGCTCAAGTAGATGTTTGCCATACCCGGTGGTGTCCTGACCCATATCTGTCGATACTCTACTGGTACTCATCTCATTTGGTCTCAGGCCCTCATCAGATGTGGGTGATCCATGTCGTATGCCTCGCACTGATGTGACTGAGTGCGGCCATTGAAGTCCCCCATAAGGAAGACTTCACCTAGTGTGCTGTAATGTAGTATCTCATCTGAAAGTGCTGTGGATGGTGAGTCTCTATCTCGGATTGGTCCCCCAAGATCCGGTCCTACGTATCGAGATCTACCTGGAGGGAAGTAGCATATAGCAATGTAAATCCAGCTCCCCTGTGCTATCTCCATGCGAACCCACATGTGTCGTGCCTCCTCATCTCTTCCTATAATATGGATCCGACTCTGTATCTTCTATCTAAATATGATCGCCACACCTTGATCCCAAAAACTTGTGTTTATTTAGACTAGTGAATCCATGTTTTTCCAAGTGTAAAAAAACTCAAAACAAGTAGGGTCTCACAATTTTGGAAAACCCTAACTCTAAAAATGGTAGAAACTCTAACTGTAGTTTTTTTTTTTCAATTTTATATTGTTTGGACATATAATATATCATATATTGCTCTTCATCATTAAATAAAGTTTTTCTCTCAGAAAAAGTGCTTTTCACACTAACTTTTTGAAATTAAGGTCTGCAAATTGACCCTTCGCCTGCCTCCAAATACATTTATACCATTGGAAAGCTCGTTATGAGTACTTTCACAATGTGTAATAAATCTAATTTTTTTGTCATTTTTACCTGTTTTGACAAATAGTTGACCAAGCTTTGATTTGTTTCTTTGTGAAGTTTTCTCTACATATTGAGTTCCCTAGTGGAAGGTTGCTCGCATTTCCAAAATTACTTTCTTTATTTAACTATTGAGTTTTCTTCTTCTACTTAATCTCCTTCCTTTTCTTCTACTTGCCCTTAGATGACGACGCCATAGCGTCATCATTCTCTTCCATTCTCTTCTTGTGATCTTCATCTAGAAGTAATAGGAATCGCTACTCTTCAAATGAAATTTCTCCATCTCTCGTAGACAGAGAAGTGACAAAAGAACAATATGTAGATGGAAACGAATCGATAAGTGTGTTAATTCCAACATTAAGAAGTTGATCATGAATGTCTTGAAGGTTCAAGACATGAGCTTGTATTAACTCACTAACGTTCATGCATGTATTGGCTAATTGCCTCCTAATGTGTGCCTTCCTAGCAAGATTTTTACTTGCATATAGATTCTCCAATGAGAGGTTCTACATGACCTGATTTGAGGAATAATATGATGCTTCTGTTGTCAGGATCTTGCTCACACGCATACAGAGATTACGGACACAGAAAACACACAGAGAATAGACGCAACAAGAGACGAGACACAACGCAGTATTGGGTGCAATCTCCCCCATGCACTCTGTTCCGACAGTCCACAGAGTGCATGTATTTATAGGACTTTTGATTACGTCGAAAATAGTGGTTACATGAGGGCGGCTTCGAAAAGCAGGCATGAAACTAAAAGTTGGTAACTTTTACAGAAAGCCATTACTTTGAATAATAGAAACTGTGGTCTACAACGACCCTTATTCTAACCATTACTTTTCTAACAATAGAACCTTCTACGTAGGTTTATTTACAAAATAAATAATAATTATTCGGATTATTGATGTCCGCCCTTTCACGCCTTGCACGCTCCTCACGAACCTTCAACTGCTATATCAAAAACATCAAAAACATCAAAAACATATTAATACATTAATAATTTAACATTTTAACAATGCCTTGTTCAATAATATACAACATGCCTCTCAGTTGACAAGCAACTGACCTAAGTTGATAAAATAATTCAACACTCTAACAATTATAATGCAATGGTCAACATATTCCATATTACTGTTACAATCCAACAATGCATTGGCTATTCCATATTTCAATCCAACAATGCATTGGCTATTCCATATTTCAATCCAACAATGCATTGGCTATTCCATATTTCAATCCAACAATGCATTGTTCAATATTTTCCATAAGGTATAACATGCCCCTCAGTTGAACAAGCAACTGACCTCAGGTGATAAAAATAATAAACATGGATGGTCAGTCACATGTTTCATCACTGAATAAAGAAAATAGGCATGTGCCATGTAAAAATACATGCATGGAAATGTTCATGGAGCTGTTACATTAATGTGTTTGTGTATGATATGCAGAAATTAAGTGGTCATAATGAGGTGTTAATTGTGTTTTATGTATCCATTGACATTCTTCAATAGAGTGATTTTTGTACTTAACCAAATATCGATGATATTGAGTACCGGTGCGTGTAGTAGTGACATCATGATCAATGATTTTCTCAGGAACTAAGATTTCAGATTGTTCTTCAATTAAAGGAGGATCATCAAGAAGTGGAGCAAGTGGTAAAGTTCCTTTAAAGGGTTTAAGTAAGCTAATATGAAAAGAATTATGTATAGTCCAATGGGATGGAATATCTAATCGAAATGAATTATCATTAATTTTTTCTATAATGTGAAACGGTCCATAATAGCGTGGTGCAAGTTTAATTTTAAGATGCTGCAAATTATTTTTGAGACGTCTTTTAATTATTCGCAACCATACAAAATCATGTTCCTTGAATTCTTTGGCTAATCGTTTAGTATTGATAATACGTGTATATCGCTCTTGACTTTTCCTAATGTGCTCGTGAACATCATGAAGTATAGAAACGTGATCTTGAGCAATAGAATCAGCCATCGGAATGTCGGTTTGGGTGAGGAACATGGGAGTAGGAAGCTTTTTACCAAAAACTATTTCAAAAGGGGCACGACCAGTAGTGGTGTGTGAAGTGTTATTGTAAGCAAATTGAAGCAAGGGCAACTTGTCATCCCAGTTATTAGGATTATCTAATGAATAAAAACGCAATAAATCAAGAATAGTACTATTTGTAGCCTCACTCTGTCCATTACTTTCAGGATGAAATGCAGAGCTAAAATCTATTTTAGAACCAAAATGTTGAAATAAGGCAACCCAAAAATGATTACAAAACTTAATATCACGATCAGATAACATTACTTTAGGAAATCCATGATGTGGAAAAATGCATTTAAGGAATAATTTTGCAGCTTGAGGTGCAGTCAAAGTTTTTCTACATGGAATGAAATATGCATATTTACTAAACCTATCAACTATTGTCCAAATCATATCATTATGTGATGAAGTGATAGGAAGACCTGTGATAAAATCCATAGAGATTTGTTCCCATGGTTCATTTGGAATAGGAAGTGTCATACGAATCTGATGGTAACCTGATTTAAGATCAATTTTACTAAAGACACGAGCTCCTCGTAACTTATCTAAGAGATCATCTATTCGAGGAATAGGGTATCTATTCTTGATCGTGATCTTGTTAAGGGCTCTATAATCAATGCATATTCGATAAGTTTTATTCTTCTTCTCTACTAAGAGAACTGGTGCTCCAAATGGGGAAGAACTAGGCCTTATAAGTCCTTTTTGTAATAGGTCTTTTACTTGATTTTCTATTTCCTTTTGATGTAGTGGGCCATGTCTATAAGGTGCTTTATGAGGAGGAGAACTACCAGGGACTAAGTCTATGCTATGGTCAAAGGATCCTCGAGATGGTGGTAGTTCAGAGGGATATTCAGACATAAAACAATCCTTATAAGTACTCATGAAAGGTTTATATGCATCTGAAAGTGTATGAGTATAACCATTGATGACATTGACAAAAACAATGCATGAGTTGAATCCTTTCCTAAATGCACTCTTTGCTTGAGTGTGGCTAATCAATGGAAATGGCTGGAAATCATGCCGTGCAGACAAAGTAATGATTTGACCTTTGAAAACAAACTTAAAGGTATGAGTATGGTAGTCAATACGTGGGTTATAATGGTGACGAAAAGGCATACCTAGTATAACATCATAAGATTGCAAAGGTGCAATTAAAAATGTTCGTGAGTCAACATAAGGGCCTATGCTAATCGTAACATCTTGCACTTCTCGTGTTACATTATAACGACTACCTTGAAATGCAGCTTTCACTTTATACAAAGAAGGAAACGTTTGTAATTTAAGTTCTTGTACTAATAAATGTGAAATGAAGTCATGTGAACTACCATCGTCATGTAGAATTTTAACTAGTTTGTTATTTATTGTACCCTGCATGCAAAGAAGAGAGTGTAGAGAGATATCGTTACCCAAGGTACTTAAATCCTTCTCCAATGATTCCTCTTTCCAAACAGGAGGAATTTCTTCATTATAGACCTCCATGTTATGCAATCGAGCTGTAGCCTCTTTCATATGAAGAGGTTGCAATCTGCACCTTATTTTTGTATGTCCAGGTTTACCACAATTTCAGCAAGTGATTCGTGGTCGCTTCTGTTGGGCATTCCCTGCTGAAGTTTGAAGGGTAGGTGGTTTGGTTGGTTGGAGAGATGAAGCAACGGGTGAAGTTGAGTAATTGGATTGTAGAGGTCGAGGAAAACTAGGGTAAGATGGGGCATTACAATTACGCTTCATAGGAAATGAAGGTTTAACAGGAAATGATCGTGGACGTGGTTGTTGTAGACGGAGTGACTTGGTTATGGATTGGAATTCTTTTTCTGCATCATAAGCAAAAGATATAGCCTCGTTGAGGGTTGTAGGTCGTAGGGTGTGAAGCTTAGCTTGGATACCCACTTCCAAACCATCTTCGTATTTCTGCTGCAAGATAGAGGATCTGATAAATCTTCAAGCATTCGTACAAGTAGTAAATTTTGCCAGAACCGCTCTGTGTAGGTAGTAACCGTATCACCCTCCTTCCATGTAAGGGTCGTCCATGCTCGTCGAACATGCAAATGGTATTGAGGAGGAAGAAATGAATCCTTCACGTTTTCTTGAAAAGCCTTCCAAGTTGTTGGACGCTCCGTACTGTGCCGCAGGACATTCCACCAGAGTTGTGCTTTACCCACTAAATAGTTAGTGGCAAATTTAACTTTTTCACTTTCAGCATACATTTCATCGGTATAAAAATCATCAAACTGCGACAACCAAGAAAGTACTAAAGGCCCATCCTTTCAGCCATCAAATCGTAGAAACTGGTAGTTTCTATTACCAATCTTTGAATGAGTAACATCAGATTGGGCAGACACAATAGCTTTTACTACTCTCGTAAGGTTGTCTTCCTCAGCTTGCATCCTTTGGAGGATTTCATCACGTTGTCGGATCTCGTTCTGAGCTCCTTGAAGCTCATGCCGCAAGAGCTCTAGTTGTTGTTCAAGTGTTGCCGTAGGTAGAGGTGAATTACTGTAATCCTCCATGGTGCTCTTGGACCCTTGCTCTCAACCTTGGTGTATTGAACCTTCTTGTTTGCAACCTTGGTGTCTCGATCCCGTGTTCTCAACCTTGCTTGGTATCTTGAACACTCAATCAAGTGCCACCCAAGGATTTTGAATGAATTCACACTTCCAAGCTATACAACAGCTTCACACTCATAGCTATAAGAGAGAGTGCTAGAACATCTCTTGAATCCCATCTAGATTGCTCTTCAGAATGTTGAATCTTCTTCCCTTTGTTTGTGGATGATGGGATACCATCTTCTTTTTCTTCTTCTTCCTCTTCCTCTTCCTCTATTTGTTGGGCAGAAATTGGAGGAGAAGGCTTCTCGGAAGAAGAGCCAACATCCTCAACAAATTGTCTTGGTCTTGGAAGTTTACCATTGTCAATATTCCATAAGTCCTTGGAAACTAGCAAATTCATCATCATGAAACTCCATATAACATAGTTAGACATTCCATCAAGTTTGTCTTCTTGATCCATTATATTTCGATAATCACTCATCTTGAGAACAAGTTATATATGTCCACAAAACTCTGATACGTGATGTTGGAAGTGAAGTAGGTCCAATATAAAGTCACATGATCGCTCCAACACTTAAAACCTTGAGCACATACATACCTTGAACCAAATAAGGTACATGAATGATTACAAAAATGAACAAGAGACAAGAGAAGTGGATGAGTAGTTAAAGGCGAATACAGATTGAGTTCAAGTACAGAGATGAGTGTATCTACATGACAACAAAAATACATTGAGAAATTATGGAAAAGGTTTGAGATGACAAATTCCGAGCCTATATAGACACCTATGGATGACAATGTGTCATTACAGTCAGAATTAGATTCAGAACCACATGATGCTACTTTGTATGGTCAAGCAGTAGGTTGCTTGATATATCTATGTAATACACGTCCGGACATTCAGTTTGCCATTTCTCAAATATCCAGATTCATACACAGTAAACTCAAGATTCAGTGGAAACCCATCAAAAGATATATTTTAGTGACGCAGGAAGTTTTACAAGTTATTGAACCTTGTACCATTGTGACATTGAAGGGGGGATTGTTGGAAACAATGTCAATAGGTCAAAATCCTCAACAACTTACAGCTTATGTAATAGTCTTTAGTACTTTCTATACACAAAAAACAAGTGGGCAGCGTGTTCTACAACAAACACCTTGCAAAACAGCCACCTGGGTTCAAAAAACATCGGGCACAACAAAGATCTTTTTGAAAAGCTATTCGCAAAGTGTTTTTTTCGGCGGTGATTTTTACGGTGACATCTTTGTCGTTGCTTTTCGTAACGACTAGTAATCGCTTTATTCAAAAGCAATTGTTGAGGCACATAATGCTATATAAGGAGGGTTTTGGTTCACTTGTGAGATATTTTCTCAAGGAGTTCAAGCTCAACGCAAGGAGATCAAGGAGGTCCTCTCTTAGAGGAAGTGTTTTCACACTCTTGGAAGAGGTGTGCTCTATATCTGGAGACATCTGGAAGAGTTTGTATCAGCAACATACTTTGAGTAACAAGTCTACATCTCTCCCCACTTGTTCATTCACTAGTTTCTGTTTTAAATAATCAAAATATGGTTTGCTGTAAAACGGTTCTAAACTATTCATATTCTCCATATTCTCATACACACACACACTCTTCATACCTCTAGGCTCTTAGGCACACAATCTCTTGTATCTAGTTCTTATTTCTACCTAGATTCAGATATTGTCAGTTTGTATCATATTCACACATTGTAATTTGGCATTTGAATATAGATAGTGTAGGTGAGCATCCTAACTTACCGCACACTTTGAAAATCTCGTTTATTCTCTCTCTATCTCTCACTCATCTCTATTTGAGTATTAAGGTATGTATGCTAAGTTTCATATGTTGGAAGATCCTATAAACCTGTGACTATTGTTATTGAGGCCCACCCCACTTCCAACATTTGTATCATATTCACACATTGTAATTTGACATTGGAATATAAGATAGTGTAGGTGAGCCTTCAAACTTACCGTACACTTTGAAGTCTTGCCTATTCTCTCTCTATCTCTCACTCATCATCTTTTTGAGTTTTAAGGTGTGTATGCTAAGGTTCATGTGTTGGAAGATCTTGTAAACTTGTGATTAATTGTTATTGTGGTCCACCCCACTTCCAACACGTTCGTGACTCAATGATAGCTGCTATACTTTCTGCTGGAGGCAAGTGAGGAAAGCTATCTTCTTCTTGCATACAAGGCAACGGGAAGGTAATACATGACTATCTCAGCGTGGTGACTCCTAAAGAGACCCCCTATATAATCAGGCTCTCAGCTCTTTGTACTCATCATTATATCATCATTGGTATAATCCTAGAATGGCATATCTGTCTTGGCTGAATATGTGGGTATGCCTCATTTGCTGCATCCAGTAGTCTCTCTCTCAAAATTTGGGTGAGCTTCAGCAGAGGCCAACTGGGCTCCTCTCTACATAGGCATCCTACAAATCCTATCTATGTAACCAAAGTCTATCTTCGGAGTAAAGGTATATCTAGTAGGCCTCACTGGATGTGGCCTTTGGGCTACGGTGAACTAAAAAGAAATGTCCAATGTCAGCATGGCATGATCCACTGCTGCCCCAGTTGACAACTCATTCTAGAGACCAAATCTCCAATCCAAGGTTTGGGTAATCCTCGCTCTTCATGCACAGCACGACACTTACCATGGAGGATATTGATGAGATCTGTGGATGATCAATGCAGGGTACCCTGTGAGATGGATGACTCCCTACACCATACACTAGTTATGGACCCTCTTGTTATAACATGTTTTCCATCCATCCATGCATCTCATACCTAGTAGATATGTACTCACTATAATTTTATGAACAGCTTTCCTGTTATTCTAGAGCTTTTGTTTTATATTCTCTCTTTTGTTTAACCTAGATCTTGTATCAGATTCATCATGATGTAATTCCTTTGGTTTTGTAAGTCATTTTGGCCAGTTGAGGACATCAATGTAGCATTTCATTTTATTTCTCTTCTGGATGAGATTTCAGACTACATTGACGGATTTGTTGATAAATCGGCTTAGCTTGCAGACTCTTATCTCATTTTGTCATATGCTGATGTTTTTCTGCTGATTTCTGATTCTATAGAAGGTATGCAATAGCACTTCGATGCCTTAAATCAGTTTTTACATGATAATGTATTGCATTTTAACCTTGACAAAATCGTTCTGGTGCTTAACATGACCCTGTAATGGATTAGAAGTTCAGTACCCTCATTTATGCATGAGTAGGATAGTGTGAAATACACAAAATTGCACACACATCTTGGAGTAGTCTTTTGTGGGTCTATATTTTTTATGTGGACCAGACTGACGAGGATACATACAGCCTTTGAAAGATAAAAAAGAATATGTCCACAGATCGAGTTCCAGGAACCACAGAAAGCTGTGGTTTTTGATGCATGTGCAGCATCAATTATTTTCTATACAGTGCAGATTTGGGGATTCTCAGTGGATCATCATGTCATCATCTCATAACTTATAGCACATGTGGCAGGGCATGCATGGGGAGGTCTTTAGTATCCATGTTCTCTCATTTGATTCATGTCAAAGCTTCAATAGGACATGATATTATTCTAGCAGAGCTAGCTACTCCTTTGGATATGGAGCACTGACTAGATCAGTTTATTTCATTCGTAGCTTATGATACCTCTTGAAAGATGGATATGCTTCAATTTTGCTTGAATTCTCTTGCCTTACATGGAGATATGACATGTTGATATGGACAGATGGTATCATTGTTCCAGTCACATGGTTTTAGCATGGGCAAATTACCTCCCTTTCAACATTCCTTGGAGCTCCATTTTTAGACTTGCATGGAAAGAGATTACTGTCTCATTTACTGAAACTTCGTTTCAGCTTGACAGTGGACACCAAGTGGACATGGATAGAGCCAGTACATGAATGGGGCCAGGGATGGCTTTGTATGGAGAGTATCTTCCTCTCCTTTCTACATATGACTTTGTAGTTGGGCCAAGCTGTATGGATAGGCATTTATCACGTGGATTGCAATCTGCTATTGGGCATATACACACACATCCTCTCATCAGCCTGAGTAGAGACTGACAAATATAGAGGATTACCTACCGAGACCGAAATATAGTGTGTTTATCATAGAGATACATGGCTCTTTCCATTGCCTCTTTAGAGAGGGGTCTTGACTGCTCTCAAGGACCAAAGATGCTTGGGCAGCTTCTTACTAGAACTATGAAGACACATGAAGAGACCACAGACACAGATTTGGAGCCAAGTTACAGGTTTCCTTAGACCAGCCACAACTAGATGGTCACACAGGCAAAATTTCTGGCGATTAGAGCAGGTTGCATACACCAAAGACATATTATTCGATTGTTCTAGCAAGACAGGACTATGTAGGTGCATCCTCAGTTGTGCAGATCGTCATATTATGGACAAAGGTTCTAGTCCAATGTTTGGTTCTTCCTAGTCCATCATGCAGGACAGCCAACCAGGATACTTACCATGCAGGATATTGATGGGATTTGTCACAGACTGATGTGGGGCATCCAATGAGATGGATGACTCCCAAGAACATCAAGTAGTTATACACACCTTGTTGTACCCCTTTAAATGTATTGACCCAGGCATCTCATACCCACATCTCTCCCCTTGAAAGGCCTAATGGTTTTCCCATTACTCTAGCATTTCTTTTCTTTGTTTTTACCCATGTATGGCCATAGTACAAAGGTGAGATTTAAATCGTAGAGATTTTTAAAAGTGGAAATACAAATTGAGCTTTTATTCATCATGAGCATCTCTTATTTTATTTTGTACTTGCATATTGTTTATTTGGAGGTCTATATTCACTAAGGACATTATCAACTTTAGCCCAGTCAATCGACTCATATTGAGCTTATTCATGTTATTTATTTACTTGGGGTCATTCATCAGTTGTATTATGTTTAACATTGTTTTGTTTCTGGTATTTCATCTTTTGTACTTTCCAAGACCTTGGATGAACAGAATCCATGAGTAATGTAAATGTGCAATTGATGGGTAATTTGATGGAGGTCATTCACTAAGGACATTATCAACTTTACCCCAGTCAATCGACTCATATTGAGCTTATTCATGTTATTTATTTACTTGGGGTCATTCATTAGTTGTATTATGTTTAACATTGTTTTGTTTCTGGTATTTCATCTTTTGTACTTTCCAAGACCTTGGAACAGAATCCATGAGTAATGTAAATGTGCAATTGATGGGTAATTTGATGGAGGATTACATTAAGTACAACTTACAAGAATGGTACTAGTTCATTTGCTTCTTATGTCATTGATGATCCTACAACAATGAAAGAGGGTGTAAAATGATGGGATACGTTTAATGTTTGGATACCTAAAATGGTGGTTGTTGCCATTAAAGTTACATGCCAAAAATATTGTGTGCCTTTTAATGGCAACAACCATTTCCACTTAAAACCATAAACAAGATCTGAATGAGACTCAAAAAAACCATAAACTTTTCCACTTAAAACCATAAACAAGATCTGAACAAGACTCAAAAAAAAAAAAGATGTTTTTATGTATATAAATCATTACCAGAGACGTAAATTGCGATTGAGATTTTTATGATTTTTAAATAATAAAATCGTGTGATTTTTAACTACGTGTATGGCATCAGATCTGATGTGTAATTCTTTGTTCTGGACTCTCATAGATCATTATGGTCATTTGAAAGAGTTAATATATCATTCGATTCTCTCTCTCTCTCTCTCTCTCTCTCTCTCTCTCTCTCTCTCTCTCTTTCTCCCCCCTTTTATACTCTGTTTTGTACTCACACTTTATTTTCCTTTTGGGATCACAGTGGATTCGATCATACTGATGTATATGTTTTGTCTCATAGGCTGATTTTGGCCTCTAATCGACGTTAAAAAGTCTCTCTCTCTCTCTCTCTCTTTCGTGCGTGCATGTGCGCGCGAACACACACACACACACACACACACACACACACACACACACAACAAAACATAACATGCAGTTAGTCATGTGATCTTTGTTCAGGATATGCAATCAGTTATGGATGCAATGATGCAACAGCTTCTGTCCAAAGAGGTCCTCCATGAACCAATGAAAGAGCTTTGTGAGAAGTATCCACAATGGCTTGAAACAAACAAGTGCAAATTTGGTGATGAGGAATTCAACCGCTACTCTAAGCAATATGAATACATGAAAGAGCTATGTGATGTATATGAATCAACCCCAGATGATTTTCCTAGAATTGTTGAAGTCATGCAGAATATACAAGCATGTGGACAGCCACCAGATGAACTTGCACAGGAGGTTGGACCAGGCATGGATGCTAAAAGAGAGGGTTTTCCATTGTATGTGTAAGGCTAATGCTACTGATATGATTATTGCTGCTGCTGTTGTTGTTGTTGTTATCAGCATAAAATCTGTCAAATGTTGTTAGTTTTTTGGAAAAACTCATAGTGCTTATTTGTGCAGCTTCTTGGATCTTCTGAAAGAGGGTGACCAAAGTCTTGGAGAAAACCAGAATTGTAGTATAATGTGAGCAAACATTGTAGTAGTTAAAGCTGACTCCATGAAAAGTCCATGATGAAAGAGCTTTATCATTCAAGTAGTTTGTTTTTCTTGATTTTATCAGAAAATCTGGCCATGCATAGTGATAAAAAAGAGTGAGTTTTTGCTTTTGCAATAAAAATACAATAATTTACACTTGATTACTAAGTTAACCTTGATTTCACAGCTGCAAAAAAGCCTTGATTTGTTGGCTGAAATAAAAATCTTAAGTCTATCATTATTCATGTGAATTTTTCATATTGCTATAAGATGTAAAATACATGGTCAATGGGCACTGGTGATGGGTAGTTGCACTCTTGATCACGATTTATAATTCTCATGTAAATTGTGTCACATTGTATATATGTAGCTTGATATCGTGGTGTCATGATCCATGATGCTTGATGCATCAACAACTCCTATCTATGAGATGTTTCAATCTTTTTCAGTATTGTTGTATTTTTGTGTGTTTTATTTATTTGTGTGAATTTCATATACATTTATAGCATGTGTATGCATGCGCGTGCACACACACACACACACACACACACACACACACACACACAGACACACACACACACACACACACACACACACACACACACACACACACACACACACACACACACACACACACACACACACACACACCGTATGTACTAAAAAAATAAAAATGTCTATGAAGGAATATTTTTTCGGATACTTATTTTGGGTCTGATTGATTTAAATGAATAAATGTCAATTTAGATTGACAAATTAAATTTTTTTTTTTCGTTACCACACTCTATTCCTACTCTTTGTCGTATTCTTATTATCTTCTAGTGTAAATACGTACGTTCATTGTTTTTATTATGGAGCATGGTCTGTTTTGACAGTTGCTTTGAATCCCCCTTTCAATCTCTCTTCATGAAAATTATTTTCTGCTTATTGTGCCATGTTTATCAATGTATAAAAGCTGCTCTTCTCCCCATTTCTTCGGGGCCCAGATCCCTTGGTTATTATGGGAGCATATGATTTGTCAGTCAAGATTCTGGTAGCACAATTTTGTGTTCTTCTATTGGATGATACTACCATCAAATGAGATGCGTAGTATCAGAGATGGCTTCCTCTTGTTTATTTGGAGGGCTGATGTAGAACTGGATATACCTACCATTGGAATTTATATCCTTGAGCAAGTACAAATAACCCTTAAGAAACATTCTTTCACCTCATGGATTGACTCCACTTCGATGCTAAGTCAGAGAAGTGTGTGAGATATTGTGCCAACAGTTCTTACTTGCTTGGAATACTAACAAAATTGTTTATGGCTATGCTTGAATGCCTATATGGAGGGAGGTAGTAAGGTATTTTATGAGAAGATTGGGTGGTGGAAAGTATGAAATACATTGTGATTCCCCAAAAAAGATGAATGTCAAGATTCACTTTACAAATGCACCATAGAATATAGAAGCACAAGCGCTTAAATAGCCTACATGATGTTCACATCATTGTGCTCAAACTAGCTGAATTGTTTATCATGTTGCATCATTGTGCCTTAACAAGCCAAAAGTAATACACAAAGGAGATACTCTTTGAATGTGGGAAGATAGATATAGAAGAATGTCAACCTATCGGCATTTGATAAAGTGGCCATTCTAGAAAACATGTTACATTGATTCAAGTGCTTGGGGATATGGAAAAAACCCTCATCTAACCTTAGGCTATGGAAGACCCTAAGTTAGATACGTGTGTGAAAAGATCACATACTTAAAAAGTAGCAAAGAATGCTAACAAGTTTGTTGCCTGAAATCCTCCTCATGTGAACATGCCTTCTCAAACACCTCATCAAAATATGCATAAAGCATATATGTACTGATTCTCTTGTACCTATGCCGAATAGGACGACTCCTGATATGGATGCTACTCCCTCCATATGATAAAGTGGCAATTATGAATGCAGAATTTGCAATACATCTTGTATGGTGCCAATTGTTTCATCTTATAATACCCCAATGAATATTTTATGCATGTACAATATCACCAGATTGTACGACAATCATGTCGAATTATGTGATAGAGAAATTTATCCATTTTCTTGTGGACAAGCTTCCTATTGTAATCTTGATACAAATAATTAAAGATAGGTGAGAGAGCATGTCACTATGTTGTGAATACGACCATTAAAGTCTTAAATGTGGATTAATGAATAGGAAATGCTGTTTAGAGGGAAATGAAGTCAATCTTCATGTGACTGTAGAAAGTTGCCCAAAGAAGTAAAACACCTTTCATTTGCAAATAGTAGCTAGAAGAGCCAAAATCATATGCCATACGGGTGTATGAAGTAATCACCAACATGGTGACTTGAAGTCCATTGAGTTACTAGTGCATCCAATTCTTCCATCCTAATAGTGAGATGCTAGAAATCTGTTCCTTGAGCATATAAGGGAGGCATTGAATGATCGTACTGAGGGTGCACGAGATAAAATCTTTTACCTTAGTTCAAGTTCCCATGCACTTCTGAAGCAAACATAAGCATAAGTAATGAATCTATGCATATTTCCCAAAGCTATGATGAGTGCATGAACCTCCTTAAATAAGAAAGTACAATGATGTGCATGCATGTGTATATTTGACTCAACTATGCTTGGGGCATCTTCAAATCAGGTTGAGAGAGAGAGAGAGAGAGAGAGAGAGAGAGAGAGAGAGAGAGAGAGAGAGAGAGAGAGAGAGAGAGAGAGAGAGAGAGAGAGAGAGAGAGAGAGAGAGAGAGAGAGAGAGAGAGAGAGAGAGAGAGAGGGAGGGAGGGAGGGAGGGAGGGAGGGAGGGAGGGAGGGGGAGGGAGGGAGGGAGGGAGGGAGGGAGAGGGAGGGAGGGGGGGAGGGAGGGAGGAGAGAGTTTTTTTGAAAATATCCGAAAAAATCCATGGGGGGCCTTTTTTTTTTGAAAATATCCAAAATGGGAGAAAAAGGGGGGGGAGAGAGAGAGAGAGAGAGAGAGAGAGAGAGAGAGAGAGAGAGAGAGAGAGAGAGAGAGAGAGAGAGAGAGAGAGAGAGAGAGAGAGAGAGAGAGAGAGAGAGAGAGAGAGAGAGAGAGAGAGAGAGAGAGAGAGAGAGAGAGAGAGAGAGAGAGAGAGAGAGAGAGGGGGAGGGAGGGAGGGAGGGAGGGAGGGAGGGAGGGAGGGAGAGTTTTTTTGAAAATATCCGAAAAAATCCATGGGGGGCCTTTTTTTTTTTGAAAATATCCAAAATGGGAGAAAAAGGGGGGAGAGAGAGAGAGAGAGAGAGAGAGAGAGAGAGAGAGAGAGAGAGAGAGAGAGAGAGAGAGAGAGAGAGAGAGAGAGAGAGAGAGAGAGAGAGAGAGAGAGAGAGAGAGAGAGAGAGAGAGAGAGATTTTTTGAAAATATCCAAAAATCTATGGGGGGCCCTTTTTTTTTTTTTGAAAATATCCAAAATGGGAGAAAAAGTATCCCTTAAAAAAAAAAAAAAAAAATCTCAAAAAATTCTAAGAAAATTCACTACAGGTCTAAGCCAATTTCCTCACTCAAAACCATAGAGAGCTTCCTTTATTCCTCCAATTTGGCAAGAAAATGACATTTGAAAAGGATGAAAAAATGCTAGAAAAATCCTAAAAATGCTTGAAAAATTATCAAAATTTGCCAAAGAAACAATTCTAGTGCAAAGGTAAAAGGATTGAATGACAAAGGACTTCAATCCAACGATGGGAAAAAGAAAAATATTTTAAGGCTAGAGGATACTTTAAATAATGCATACATGGAAGCAAAAGAGTGATTTTTTTGCTTTCCTCTTTGAAGCCGTAGGAATCCTTAGGAATAACTTTTTCAAAACCCAATTCAATTGTTGCCTAATGGAATCGAAAAGGCAAAGAGGTATGCTATGTAAGAAAATAACAGCACAACAGAATTGACATCTAGACAAAGTTGAGAGAAAAACGCAGACAAAGATAGATGCAGAGTGAGAGATAGAGAACTCAAATCTCATATTGCCGAGCGTAATGCAGTTACAATGATGGTGCTGTCCACCCATGCGCTCCCAATGTGGAGCTTAGATGGCGATCTAGACAGACTCTAGACGAAGGACTTACTAGTGCGCAATGCTATGTAAAGCTCAACCTGGGCCATGCTTATATAGCTTTTACAAGGCGGTTCGGTATAGATAAACGTAGTCGGGAGATACAAAATAGTCGAAGGGTGAGGTGATGGAATTACATGTGAAAGAATTTATCCCAATGGCTTTGATGACTAGAGTTAGCCGTAGATGATTCAAGCACTTCAAAGTAAGAGTCATGTCATCCATGCATCATCAACTTCAAGAGAGAAAGAGACTGTCTTGGTCATTTAAAAATCCTAGTAAATAATTGTTTGGAAGAGACATCGAAATTAGAATGTTCATGTTTTCTAGCAAGAACTTCCTTCTTTTGAAGTTCATAGAAGAGGTTATAAGAAATATATGAGAATATTAGTAGAATGTCTTGTGATAAAAAGGAGAATAGGATAACAAAAGTTCACAAACATGGTCTTGTGAAACCATCTTTTTATCTATGCAATCATCTGAATGACTAATTAATCGTATAAAAGTCTCGCCTACAAAATAGAAAGTGTTTTCAATACGTAAAAGGTGAGTAACTTAGACTTGGTTTTTCTTGAAGTAACATCATAGGAACATAGTCAAGGAAAGGTAGAATAATTATGGAATTCTTGTTCTTAAGTGGTCTTTAAGAGAATCTTTGGAAAGTGGGGAAGGTAGGGTATTCCTAGAAAAGAGTCATATCTTGAACATGATTGGAGCCCTAAAAATTTGTAAGATATGTGCCATTCATAGATATCCAAAAAAGTTATGATGATATATACGACCTAGACATGCTTGAGATTAATGATGAGAACGAGAATGGAAAATATATTCATGTGTATTCGAGGACTTCAATGATGAAAGGTCGTATAGATCACCCATAGAAAACTGCTGAAATATTTAGGTAGTGATCTGTGTGAACACTCTAGGACTGCTGTCATTCTAGCACAATGGCAAATACCAACGTGAGATCTACCTCATAATTGTCAATCCGTGAAGATGTGAGGACTAGTATGAAGACTATGAGCAAGTGATGGCACAAGTGTGTGAGTGAGAAGCACACAAACATGCACACACATACACACACATGCGCACACATACACACACATGCGCACACAAGGCAAGAACAAGGAGAGCAACAATGTAGTCCTTTGCATTAGTCAAAAAGTCTTTTACATAAGCTCAAATCACTAACAATCCAACCTCCAAAATGAGCTCTCTAGCTCTTTTTATAGTTGTTTGACTAGCTTTGGCCTCGTCCAGACCTAGTGTCCGGCCTACTTAAAAATTAGGTTCTAGAGCCTATTTGGGGCCTCAAACAAAGTCTACAAATGATGAAAATTGGTATGTAGCTAATTCTAATACTCCTGAAGCTCGAGGACGACTCCTCTTGAACAAAATGGAGTCTATTCTACGAAAAACAGGATTTACAATGTGTGTATAGTGATGAAAATGAGTTGGAAATAGTACATGGAAAAGATGATTGGGCCTTGTTGCCGTGTTGTGCATGATTGCTCCATTGTGCCTGTATGCTCTTCTTAGGGACTTGTATGCCAACACTCCCCCCTTCCTAGCGTCTGTCGCCCCTGACAGACCTCTGTTCTATAGGATGGTCAATATAGTATTGTATTACATTGGTGGCTAGCTCGTGTTCTCCTATCCGTAATCCTCGTGCTAGATTAGCTTGCAGTGCATCCCAATTTATTTCACTTGGGACATTGGGTTGCGGTGTCGTGTAGTACTCAGAGTACATAGCTTGTTCACATGCAAAGAGATGAAGCAGATGTGTAGGCTTTAGACCTCCGAGTGATACTCCCAGAAACTTGGTCTGAACATTTCCTCGAATGTATGTTTATAGCATGCAGGGAGGTATTTGATGCGTGCATGCCAAGCATAAGCTACTCGAATGCTGGGGGTGGTGCTCATGTCATACACCAAATCGTAATTTCCATTGGTAAACCCCGATAGACATACCTGTGGTGCTGCTACATTTCTAAAGGTTTTGAGTACTACCTGCATCATATCCAAAATTTTAAGCATCATTTGGGCCGCAACATCCGGCATGGGCTTCAGTCGAGGCATCCAATGTCGAATTGTTGCCATCATGTACGCTATCGATGGAGGCCCCTGTGGTGGCGCTATGTACGGATAATTGAGCCACTCCTTACATTGAGCATTATTTTGTACCTTTATGTTGAATGCTTTCCAAGATCTACGTCGTGGAACGGGGCCATAGCATGGATTGTACAGTAAATGTAAAGGAGCGTGGTTCCATGTGCGGAGCATTTTAGGATATGTCTCTAGAAGCTTTTGCCGCCATGTCAGTTGATAGATTCTACCTTTCTGTGCTTCTGGAGGAAGATTTTTTGGTTGAAACTGTGTTGTGAAGGAAGGAATCTTTCATGTGACTCTCTGTCTTTTTTAATTGTAATCTGCGAGAATGACGTAGTAAGGCTTGTATTGGAGTTTTGATGATATGATGAGACGTCTAGATGACAAGTTCTTGAAATAACTAGATTGTAATACTGTGTCTTCTATGACTCTCATGGCCTGATTCTGCACCACCGTGCGCTCTTTATGAGAAATCCCAATTTCTTCCACCTCTTTTAACCATGGGGGTCGTGGTGCTTCGAACGTATCCTGGCCTTCTTCTGTTTGGCGTCCCCCTGGGATGGGTTGCGGCTCGTAGTCCTCTTCAAATGTCTGTTCCACATGAATTTGAACTGTTTCTTCATCAGTGGGAGCCTCAGGAGGGGAAGGTGCTCTTTCGTATTGTAGTAGGCGTGCTTGCAATTCTGTGACCTGTTTTTGGAGATCTTTTAGGGCCTCGGAGTCCGTGAGAAGTGAAGTAGTGGATGCGGTGGCTTGAGGGGAAGCTGTCGTGTCTTTCTGTTGTTCCTGCTTCAGCTAATCCAGTTCCTCTGATAACTGGTCATGTGCCTCAAGTAGTATAGCATAATCTTCGAGTATTATCTTTACATTTTCTGGGGTCACTACTTAGAATTTGGATAGGTAGATAGATAGATAGATAGATAGATAGATAGATAGATAGATAGATAGATAGATAGGTTGCCCCGGGTGTGCTTTCGATGGTAGCCTCTAAGTTTTCCTGATTCTGTAATTGGAGACGTCGATTTTCTTCATGAGCAGCTGTAAGGTGTCGCTTGAGTAGGGCCATATTTCGCTGAAGTTTGGAGTTGCGTTCCAGCTATATCTGTAGATGGCTTTCCATGACTTGTATCGCTTCTTGGGCTACGTTTTGTAACTTAACTTCCAATATGCTATGAGCCTCTTGTAAAGTTTGAAATTGTGTTTGGAGTTGGAGGCGAGCATTCTCCTCTTCTAGTGTAGCAAGACGATGTTGTAGCACTTCCGAGTGCTCTTGCAGTCGTTCGTTATGTTGCTGGAGCTGATTGTATTCTATCCTTAATTGTGAAACACATGCAAGCATGGTGTCAAATGCATTCCCTATAGATGAAGGTGTATTTTGTACAATGGAAAATGCAAGAGGTGGGGATTGGGAAGAGTGAATAATGTGTCTAGTGGAGATGTGTGTATAAGTGAAATTGGTGGAGGGGGAATGGGGGATGGGAACTCCTCTTTGACTTATGCACTTTGTCAAGAGCGACAATCTTCGGCACCATAGAACTTTGGACAAGAATAGCATCGTTATCTTCGTGTGGGTTCCTGGAGGGACCAGGATTTGAGTGCTTGATTTCCTTATTCAATCATGATGCGGTTTTGGCCTACCCAAGCCTGAAGAAGTCCACTTCTTAGGTTGAGGTTGACTGCATGATCATAGATCCAGTCTTGGCCCAAGACAAGAGGTTCGGTAAGATCCTCATCTTCACATACTAGCACTTTGACTGCCATTGGAACTTCTCCAATGTAGAGGGGTAGCTCCACCTCCCCCATGCAAGGGGTTTCCACACCTCCCAATCCTATGGGATATGCCTCTATAGGATTGACCTTCAATTGCAATTCTCGACAGTAAGAAAGTCAAACTGCACTAGTGGCTGCTCTTGAGTCAATTAAAGCTCTCACAGTCCTTGCACTCTCTCCTTGTCCTACCTCTAGGGTCATAAAAGGTCGTCGATTGATTATCCTATGGGAACGTTCACCTGAAGCCTCGCACATGGCCATGTGATAGCCTAGAGCTTCTTGAGTGTCAGACATAGGCTGATCTCTACCATGTTTTCTCTATTTCATTCGTCGGATGCGTTCTAAAGCTTCTGCTTGTGCTTCTTTGCGAATTCGCTTTTCCTCTTCTTTACGTTTCTTCGAAGTATTGAGTCGATTTAATATTTCTTCCGTGAGGGGTTGTTGATATAATTTAACTTTGCATCCACTGATGTAACTCGATAGGATGTTGCCTTCTAGAGTGGCTAGTTGAACTGCTCCACTTGTGGAGATCCTGTTGATAATCATTGGCCTATAGCCTCTCTTCTCTAATTTCCATGCATGTTGCTTCAAGGTGTAGACTAGGACCAGATCTCCTGCCTTCAAGCCCTTATCCTTCACATGTGCATCAAAGTATGCTTTTTGTCTCTTCTTGGCGGCATAAATTCTTGCTGCAACTCTCAATCGTGTTTCACCTAATGGTTCAAGATCGAAGATTCTAGAGGAGAGCTCATGGCCTGTCCAGTCATGCTCTTGTGCTACTTTCAATGTAGGTATCAAAAAGTCCAATGGTAGCACTGCATTTTGGCCGAACACCATCTGAAAGGGTGTGGCTTGGAGTATCGTTTTATAGGCAACTCTGTATGCCCAAACAACATGATGTAGGTGTTTGTCCCAATCAAAGCATTTATTATTAACTAATTTTGTCAATACATTGCAGAGAATCTTATTTGTGCTCTCAGCCTGTCCATTTGCTTGTGGATGATAGGGAGCCGACTTCTTACGTATTACCAAGAATTCTTGGAGAAGGTTCTCAATGACTTCATTCAAGAAGTACATGCCTCTATCACTCACGAACTCTATCGGCAATCCGTATCTAGTGAACACATTCTCAAATAGGAACTTTGCTATCGTTTGAGCATCGTTCTTCGTTGTGGCTTTCACTTCTACCCACTTGGTTAGATAATCTGTGGCCACAATGATGTATTCAGCATGTGAACCCTTGGTTGGGGGATTAATATGACTGACAAAGTCTATTCCCCACTTAGAGAATGCACGTCCACCCACCATAGGTTTCAATGGCATCTCATCTTTACGTATAGGATACTGAGTTCGCTGACAAACATCACATCTCTTCACATAGGTATGTGCATCCATGTGAAGGGTGGCCACCAAAGTCCTGCAAATAGTATTGCTTTGATCACCCTATCTGGTCTAAAGTTTCCTCCTGCTACATCTTGGTGAGCGGTTTCGAAGATCCTAAGATATTCACTCTCATGGACACACAATCTAAGATACCAATCTTTTCCTCGTCTGTATAGATTATCTCCAATGAGATTATAGTCCAAAGCTTCTTGTTCTAAGCTCCTTTGTCTGGCCACTGTCATCTCTTGAGGGAATGTTCTCGTCCTCAAAAAGGCTATTAGTGCTTCACTCCAATCTGGCACTAAAGTCACCCGATAAAGAGTGGCATGTTCCACTGGTGGTTTAGTGTGGCAGGTTGGGCATTCTTTGCACATCCTATGGACATGTGCTTCCATATTTGGGCAGTGCACTTTGAGTCTCTTTAGTGTCTGTAAAGCTCTTTGCCTCGAGTAGTGTTGCTCTAATGCACCCACATGTCCCAATTGCAACCATTTTGCATACTCATCCTCTTCCACACAACAAGATAATATTCCTTGATCCATGTACTTGTACATACTCCCTGCCATGATATGGTACTTCTGGGCCTTTACCACCTCCCTATCATGAGTGTTGACTACTCGATGTTTAGGCCCATATGTTAGTACTGACACTAAGGTCTTGGCCCATTGTGGTACAACTTCCAAATTAAAAAAGTAAGCATCAAGAAGGTCATCTGATACTCCTTGTGGTGCCTCTTCGGATGTGAGCCTCGAGAGATGATCTTCTCTCAAATGAGACTTGCCCTTCCTCACCACTACCTCAAAGTCGTATTCCATTAGTAAGAGGAACCATCTTACTAATCTACTTATATTGCATGGCTTGTTTACCAAGTAAAATAGAGCTTGATGATCAGTAAAAAAATTAAACTTATTTGCAAGCAAATAGTGTCTAAACTTTTTAACTGCATATACCATGCCTAACCCCTCTCTCTCAGTAGTGGTATAATTTGGCTCAACTGCATTTAACTATCTACTAGCATAGGAAATTGGAAGATCCATATTACCTTCACCTGTAGGTTGTGCAAGAACACACCCAATAGCATAATTGGATGCATCCACATGGACATGGAATGGCTTGTTCTAGTCTACTGTAGTCAAGATTAGTGCTGAACATAATCGTCATTTAAGCTTATTGAAGGATTTCTCACATTCATCTGTCCACTCAAAATTAGTCAAAAGTCCGTACAGAGGCTTTGCAATGATGGCATACATGTGGAAGAAACGTTGGTAATAACCACAATGTCCCATGAAAGCTTGCACTTCCTTGACATTCCTTAGCCTAGGTAGTTCTGTGGTAGCTCTCACTTTCTCTTCATCAATGGATATGCCGCTCTTTGACACTACGTGTCCTAGAATCTTGCCTGGCCTGACCATGAAAACACACTTTTTGGGGTTTAGGCAGACTTGATATTCTCTACATTTGTCAAAGATTTGCCTGAGTTCAGGTATATGTTTCAGTCTAATGTTGGAATGAGCACAAAGGTCATCAACATAGGCTTTCAAATTCTTCCTCAGGAACTCTTTAAACACATGGCACATCAGTCTTTGGAAGGTTGCAGGCGCATTGGTTAGACCGAATGGCATTACCCGAAAAGCAAATATGCCCCAATCTATGGCAAATGCCGTTTATGCTGATCTTCTGGTGCAATGGCTACTTGATTGTAACTAGAGAACCCATCCAGGAAGCTGTACACTTCCTTCCCTGCTACCCTTTCTAATAGATGCTCAGTGATAGGAAGTGGATGACTATCTCTGATAGTGGCTGCATTAACCTTCTTCAAGTTAATGCATACATGTAATTTGCCAATCTTTTTGGGCACCACTACAATGGGGGATGCCCACTCAGTGTGCTCGATTTCATAGATAAATCCAGCTTCCACCAAGCGATCTATCTCTTCTTTGATCTTGGCAGCATAGTTGTCATTGTATGCATATGGCTTTTGTTTAGAGGGTCTGGCCTCTCAGGTCATGGGGATCGTATGTGAGCATATGTCAGGGTCTACGCCTTTGAGATCCTTTAAGCTCCATGCAAACACATCTCTATATTCTCGTAGTAAGGCTATCAAATCTTGCTCCTCTTCTTCAGTAAGGTCATGTCCAATGTACGTGCATCTCTCCTCTCCTTCTTCTATGGCTACCACTATTTTCTTGGTGGTTTCTTTGTTATCATAGGCCTCTCCTGCTTGTGCATCGTGTTTTGGCATTTTTATCATGACTCTTCTGTCTTCTATTTCATACTTCTTAAAGTTTTCTGGGACTTCAAACAAGGATTCTTCCTGCTCTGGTGAGACTTTTCTCTTCTTCCTCTTCTTTCCCTCACTCCTGATGGTCACTTATGTGGTTAATCTCACCTCATTTGTAATTTCTTTGTGCCTCTGAGGGTTAGCTTCTACTTTATAGAAATATTCCTCATCTGATGCAAAGGGTGGGTCCATAATGATTGACTCTAGATCCGAGTCACTTGCATCCTCAAATGCAATAGTGTTAGGTTCAACTTCTTCAATAATTGGATCACACATGATTGGCTCTTTTGTGGAGACGGAAATGTCATAGCCATCCTCGTCACAATGGGGTGTCCACTACTCTTCATTGATGGCTACATCCATAGTTGCTAAGATTTCAACCCAACTTGGAGGCACAAACTCTTCATCAGGAAATACTACGGGTGCATAGGCTGGGTCTTGAATTGATCTATGAGTTTCCTTCGCACTTACCTCTCTTGCCTTTTCCCTTCTCTCTTCCTCTTCTACCACTTTACACATTTATAAGTGAGTATCTTCATGCATCCATGAGGATCCTGATCCTATGGAATCGAATGGCTCTATATCATCTGTGGCTCTATGGATGGGATTCCATTGAATGGGGGCACGTCTCTATGAGAGAAACCTTTGAGATTCACTTTGGTTGTGACACCCAAGTGTTGCAGATACAAGGCATTGGTTCCCCAATCTTGTACTACTTGCAATTGTCTCAAGAATGGTCTTCTCATAATCATATCGTAGGCCTGATTCTTGCTAAAGTCACATATAACAAAAGTATGTTCAAACTCTACACCAGAAGTGGTGAGAGTTACTCCTTCTAGTAGTCCTAAGTGTCTCTCAATGTGACCATCAACCATTTGTAACTTCATTCTTGTTGGCCTGAGTGCGGGCTTGCCCCATCACTTCCATAGGGAAGTGGTAGCAATTGCAACTCTTGCACTTGAGTCCAATATTGCCTTGGTGGTGTAACCCTGATAAGTGATAGGGAGATAGGTGTTTCCTTCTTCTCCTTTGCTCATGTCTCCTATCTTGTCCAAAGGTGTTTCTGGCACTGTTCTATGAGATCCTACCACGAGGTTTTTCTATGTCTGGCATTTTCTTGGCTACATGTTTCCACAATTCAGACTTAACCTTGAGTAGCTCGTCTAAAGTGAGATTGCACTACAATTTGGTATTCTTCACTAGCTCTGTGTTCCTAGGTATGATTGAGTCTTCATTTCTTATCATGACCATGGGTGCTCGCATACATGTAGACTTTGCTTCCCTTGGGCCTGTGAAATGGGGTAGTTCCTGTAAAGAATTAGACTCGAAGTATAATCTCTCTTGAGATTGGGCACTCTCTTGCTCTCCATAAATGGAAGGAATGTCTTGTGGGAATTGATCGTGCGCATCATCCACAAGTTCAATGGGAGGAGGATCTTCATTTTCTTTAGCCCATTTCTCTTCTTGAATCTCTTGTAGGAATTCTAGTGAATACCGATTCATAGAAGAAGAGGTGTCTGGTTAAGTGGAGTTAGGCACATAAGCTTTCTTGGGAGGAATGCTTATCCTATCACTTGCCCTCTCCTTGGCCTGGGAGTTAGCTACTTTTCCAGACTTTGCAATTATCGTCTCCAATCGATCTAATAGACCATCAAAATGCAATGTTGTTCTAGCAGAGCTAGAGCAATTGAAGAGGCGTCTGGCGTCAAACATGTCTTGAGCCAATTCCACCATCTTGGCACACAACTTGGTTCGTTCAAGCTCTAGGTCAGCTCTAGGGTAACATCTTTCATGATCCATTACATTTGGCCCTTCATGGATCCTGGCCTGATAGGCTCTAAGCATCATGTCTATGTCCTCGGGAGTGGAATCTGCTAAGATTGATCCTATGCGGGGTGGTGGGTGGGTTACGTGTGGTGGATTAGGAGGTATGGGAATAGAAGGTGATGGGGATGGTAGTGGGGGTGATGTGTGAGAGTGCATTTGCAATTTGATTTCTATGATTTTGGCCTTGGTCTCTTGGAGAATTTCCTCGAGTTCGCTCATCTTTCTTGCCCATTGCCTTTTCATACGTTCACGGCTATCTCTCCAAGCTTTTGTTCTCTTCTTATTCTGGGTCTCAGTCTCGCTAACCTCCGCATTCTTTTCCTGGCCTAAGTCTTGGTTTTGCTTGAGTGCCTGAGCTCTCGTGATGACTTGCACTGGGGTTGTGGAAGTCACACTTTTTGTGGAGTCTACCACCAACCCAATAACATTGATAGGAGCAATTTTTGGCATATTGTTGGGGTTCTTGGGACACTCTCGTAAAAAGTGCTCCTTCCCACAATCTGGACAAAAGTCTTGAATTGTCACCGATTCAGTTTGTGTAGGTGCTAGTAGAGGGCAATCACGAATAAGGTGATCTCCCTGACATCGGTAGCATGTCCCTCTAGGAAATGGAGGTCTCATCGACCTAGGCTGGGGTCTTGAGTTGGGGTTTGCATACATGACATTCGTATATTCTGGCTCCCAACTAGATTCACTCGGTTCTTCATAATAGTATGACTCACTATGCTCCGATGACTTCATGTAGTAAGCCTGTGGGCTCTCAATATGGGTAGAGTCAAAACTATGATCACTTGGGTCACTTTCTGAAAGCGATGGTGTCACTAGCACTAAAGCTCTATTTACATTTTCTTCTGCAGCTGCATACTTCACTAGAATCACATTGGTGGGGGGAGGGGGTTGCTGCGTTAGACTGGTTGAGGTCTTTGCTGCCCTTGATAGGATTGCTGGGATCTACCATATTGCTGTTGTGGGTACTGATTCTGGTATTTTCGTTGCTATGGATATGGCTGTGGATATTTTTGTCTAATAGCTTGTTTGTTATATGGGCAATCTTGTGCAGTGTGATTGGTGTATCTTCTTTCTATGGTGCAATATTGGCTGTTTAAGTTCACTTGGGGTTGAGCCATGATAGGGCACACACTAGCCATATGGTCTCCTCCACATGTGTAGCATCGTTTTCCTGGGGCAAATCTTGGAATCTGCTTGCTGGCGACACCTAATTTCTGAGCTACCTTTTCTGCTAGATCCTCAATTGATGTTAGCATGTCCCTCTAGGAAATGGAGGTCTCATCGACCTAGGCTGGGGTCTTGAGTTGGGGTTTGCATACATGACATTCGTATATTCTGGCTCCCAACTAGATTCACTCGGTTCTTCATAATAGTATGACTCACTATGCTCCGATGACTTCATGTAGTAAGCCTGTGGGCTCTCAATATGGGTAGAGTCAAAACTATGATCACTTGGGTCACTTTCTGAAAGCGATGGTGTCACTAGCACTAAAGCTCTATTTACATTTTCTTCTGCAGCTGCATACTTCACTAGAATCACATTGGTGGGGGGAGGGGGTTGCTGCGTTAGACTGGTTGAGGTCTTTGCTGCCCTTGATAGGATTGCTGGGATCTACCATATTGCTGTTGTGGGTACTGATTCTGGTATTTTCGTTGCTATGGATATGGCTGTGGATATTTTTGTCTAATAGCTTGTTTGTTATATGGGCAATCTTGTGCAGTGTGATTGGTGTATCTTCTTTCTATGGTGCAATATTGGCTGTTTAAGTTCACTTGGGGTTGAGCCATGATAGGGCACACACTAGCCATATGGTCTCCTCCACATGTGTAGCATCGTTTTCCTGGGGCAAATCTTGGAATCTGCTTGCTGGCGACACCTAATTTCTGAGCTACCTTTTCTGCTAGATCCTCAATTGATGTGGATTGTGAGGAAGTGAGGTTACTAGAACTATCTGAATCTTTATAGATCTTTGAGAGCTCTAATTCCTCCCCCAAATTATCCTCAATGTCTATGCACATGCGTACACACTCTTCGATGGATCTAGGGTCCTTCAAGTACACGTATGATCTCAATTTGGTACTTAACAATCCGTCTAGAAATAAGGCCACTTGTTTGGCTAGAGTGGGTAACTCTGGAACATGGCATCTTTGAAGGTATTGCCTAAACCTTCTTCCTACGAGTCTCACAATCTCTTGAGGGGTTTGATTGAAGCTGTATATCAGGGAGGATGTGTTATGTCTAATACCACTGTTGGAAAACTCAGTGATGAATGCTTCAAGAAGTTGATCTATATTTCTGAACTGACCTCGGTGAAGCGGTTGGAACCAAGTCACGGCGGTGTTTTTGAGGGTTAGGCCAAAAGCATTGTATTGAATGAATAGGTCTTCAACTTGCTCAGCTCTCAAAACTTGCCTAAACTCTGCTACATGGTCATATGGGTCTTCGGTGCCATCAAAGCAATTCTTCATGGATTTAACCAATTGTGTGGGCCTTAAGGTTCTAGTGTGTTCTCTAGGCCTTGGCAGAGGGAACCCGTCTGCATTTCTTAGATTCCTTGGGTCCCTCTGTCTCTCCCTGTCCATCCTATCCATCTCTGTCCTTGTTCTTTCTCTTCCCAGTGGGTTAGCAAAGCTCACCTCGGGTCTATTTCTACTCCGTTCTTTTTGAGTCCCATGAACTTGAGATGTTCCAGATCCTTGGTGACTATAAGACACAGTAGATCGAGGTTGGGGAAAAACAAATTCACTCTTCCAAGTGTATGCGTGTCTTCCATGCTTTGAGACCACAAAAATCCTCTCCGAAGCATCATCTAAGTAGGTCACTTTGCGTGGGCTATCAGGATCTTTGAATTCATAGATGGTATGAGATCCTACTTCATTAGGCTTCTCATGCTTATACCTCCAAAAAGCTTCATTTGTCTCTCGATTCACGAGCAAATTTGTGCTCCTATTGTCCTGGGGAACCCACTCTGAAGTGATTATTCTCGTCAGAACCGACTTGCCTCGAGGGTTTTTGGCTCTTTTCCTAAGTTCCCTTACTCTACGTCCCCTACTTCAGGTTCAGATATTATGTTGCCGAATTCATCCGTCCTTTGAGGTTAGCTGGTGACCACATACATTGTTCCTTCTTTATCTATGTAGGAACCATTTTCAAACTTGACTAAAGGGTGTTCTAGTCCAATGGGCTGATCCAGGTTTTTAATTAGGACAACAAATCGTCTCAAACCATCCTCATAGATCCGTGCACCTAAGCGGTTGGTCCTGATATACTCTAATTGAGTTTTGTAGGGACCTTCGGGTCTTTCTAGGTAAGCCACTCCTGAGCTACCTACAGGTCTTTCCATATTATAAGACATCCCAGAGTCACTAGATTCTAAGTCTAGAGCGTAGGGGTAATCACTCCATTGCTGAGCCCAAGATATGGCTGTATGGTTGACACTAGCCTCGAATGATCTAATAGTTTCACAATCTCTCCCTTGGTGTCTTCCTGATCTAAGGTTCATATGCCCTTCCAATTAACCCAATGAACCCTGTACAACCACGTTGCTGATTCTTTGATACCAATTGTGAAGAGATGGATAGGTATGTGCTTGAAGATGAAGAGGTGTTGCAAAATCCTTGATCTACACCAGCCAAATGAACTCCACGAGTATGTGGTGGGCCCTTTTAGCTTGCCAATGGATGTATTAGACACCCTATGTACCTTGGAAGATCACTCTCAAAAAGATAGATCAAAACAGATAAGTTGGAGTTAGCTCAGAGGTGAAGAACTTGCTATTTTGCTTCATACACCTGTCCAGTGTTTTGCATAATTCTCTGAGCACAACATTAATTAACTTACTTCCTCTTGGGAAAGTCTATTTAACTTAAAGAGCTAACTTTCAAGAGTAATCTCATAAAAAATAATGAACCACACACTGAGAATGATGTTTAACAAGTGATGACATCATCTCGATTTTCACGGGCTTCTATAGTAATGAGACCAGTGAGCAGAAAAAATGAACATAACTCAAGATTTGGGAATCCAATGATTACGAAAATTTGTATGCTTATACTAGACAATAAGTGAAATCCAACAAATTTTAAATCATTGAAGTTGGGTAATTACATACTGAGCAACAGCTCTGACAAGATGAGTAAAAAAGTCGGGTACCTGACAGAGAAGTGAAAATGAACATACAGGGTTGACTTCAACTAAACATAACTGAAGATTGAAACACCCTAATGAAATGAAAATTGGTGAGCATATAGTAGACATATAGAGCTAGCTTTACCAAGTTAAATCACTGAAAATGATGCACCAAGCTCAGAGAAACCATCTCTGCAATCTGACTAAGAAAACTGAGAGATATGGCAGTGAGTAGTACACTTCACAAGAACATGGAAATATGAACTCAAATGATCATGAAAATGAAAGTATATTGATTGTACAATACAATGGACTTACTGATACATATGTGTGCCTTCTAATCACACCTTGATATGGCTTAAAGCTCAGCGCTTGGAGGTCTTCACATAGGTCTCTCTGACCACGACTAAAACTTCCATCTATTTATAGTTGAGTTTGGGAGGCTAACTTTCCTCAATCACTCTCCAATCAATTAGTGATTGATATGATTCTCTACCTACCACAAATCACGAATTCGTGGCTCCTCTTTCCATTTTTTATCAAGTGGACTCAACCACTTAAGATTCTTTCACTTTTACATTAAGTAAAGTCTTCAAAAGTTACAAGAGGTAGTTCACAAGTGAACTTTACATTGTCTTGATTTTAAGGCTTCTTCTATGACTTTGTGGGACTCAAGCCAATACTTAGGCTTGTCATAGACTTGCTCCAATAGCTCCCCCTCAAGACAAGTATGCTTGAGGTCTTCAATCTTCCAAGATTACCTGCAAACCTATTCTAGCCTTGAATTTGCAAAGCTTTGTACCATCCAATGCTTTGGTTAGAATATCTGCACATTGTTGATGAGTGGACACATATGATATTTGAATCTCTTTGCTTAGAACCTTCTCTCTTACATAGTGATAATGAACTTCAATATGTTTAGTCCTTGCATGAAAAATAGGATTAGCAGCCAAATGAATAGAACTCATATTGTCACAAAAAATAGTTGGAGTTCCAAACTCCAATCCAAGATCTTTGAATAATGTCTTCATCCACATAGCTTCTTGTGTAGCTATGGCAAGACCTCTGTATTCAGCTTCAGTAGAAGAGAGAGCAACTGTGGGTTGCTTCTTGGATGACCATGAAATAAGCTTTGAACCTACAAAGGTAAGATAACCTGAAGTGCTCCTTCTATCTTCCTTGGAGCCAGCCCAATCTGCATCAGAAAATAGCTTCAAACCTAAATCAGATACATAAGGATAATAAAGTCCTTCCTTTATGGTTCCTTTGAGATACTTGAGAATCCTTTTTGCAGCATCCATATGTGGTTTCCTTGGTGTGTGCATAAATTGACTTAGCACACTCACACTGTAACATATATCTACTCTTGTCAATGTGGCATAGTTGAGACTACCCACTAGACTTTGATATGATGTGATGTCCTCTATGAGTTCACCTTCATGTGAGCTCAATTTTTTATTGACCTCCATTGGAGTACCTGCAATCTTACAATCTTGCATCTTGAATTTTGCCAACATGTCCTTAATGTACTTTCTTTGAGTGAGAAACAAACCATGATCTTTGTAAACAACTTCCAAACCTAGGAAGTAGGTAACTGAACCCAAATCACTTATCTTGAACTCTTCTCTCATCCGATCTTTGATCTTCTTCATACCATCTGCATCATTTCCTGTCAATATAATATCATCTACATATACACATAGGTAGATGACCTCAGAGTTACTCTTTTTGATAAAGAGTGAAGGATCTGCCTTGCTTGGTTGAAAGCCTTTGTGCTGCAAGAATGAAGCAAGCTTGAAATTCCAAGCTCTTGGAGCTGGCTTGAGACCATACAATGCTTTGTTAAGTTTACACACATAATCAGCATAAACTTGATTCTCAAAACCAGGTGGTTGTGCCATATATACCTCTTCTGTTATCCAACCATTCAAGAATGCATTCTTTACATCTAGTTGAAGTATCTTCCAATTCTTGGAAGAGGCAATACTAAGCAAAACCCTAATAGTAGGCATCTTTGCCACAAGAGAGAAGGTCTCCTCATAATCAATTCCCTGAGTTTGTGCAAAGCCTTTTGCTACAAGCCTTGCCTTATACCTGTTAATGGAACCATCAGAATTCTTCTTGAGTTTATAGACCCATCTTGAGCCTATTACCTTCATGGATGAAGTCTTGGGCACCAAATCCCAAGTGTTGTTTTCCTCAAGTGCTTCAATCTCTTCCTTCATTGCATGCTTCCATTCTGATTTTGCTTTGGCCTCTTCAAAGGATGATGGCTCCTCCTGGTTTATGTCCTGTGCTATGTAGATAGAATGTTTAGTTACTAATGAGGTGTCAAACCCATACCTTTCTGGTTTTATCTTTTCCCTCATAGATCTTCTTAGGCCATGATGTGATGATTCTGCCTCATGCCCAAGTTCCTGCAATTTTGCTTTACCTTTAGACTTCCATGCTTTGATCTTTTCCATATGAGATTCTTCATCATCCTCCGAGGTGTCTTGTTCTTCAATCTTTGGTTGTTCTCTACCAAGCTTTGGAAAATCTTCTTCAAGATCATATGGGAAATTGATCTTCCTGCATGAATCTTCATACCATGAATTGTTTTCATAAAAAACTACATCTCTGCTTGCCAAGAATCCTTTGTTGGTAGGGTTGTATAACTTGTAGCCCTTTTGATTGTTGTCATATCCAATAAATACACACCTTTCTGCCTTTGGATCCATCTTGCCTCTAACCTGTGAAGGAGCATGAGCAAAAGCAATACATCCAAAAATTTTACAATGATCTAAGCTTGGTCTTCTTCCATTCCAAGCCTCATATGGAGTCATCCCATCAAGGGATTTTGAAGGCAACCTGTTAATCAAGTAAGTGGCTGTAGATACAGCCTCAGCCCATAGATAATTAGGTAAATGCTTTTCATTTAACATGGACCTTGCAGCTTCAACAATTGTCCTATTCCTCCTTTCTGCCACTCCATTTTGCTCAGGAGTGTACCTTGTAGTTACCTCTCTTTTGATTCCTCTTTCTTGAAGAAAAGAATCAAACTCATGGGAGAAGTATTCTCCCCCTCCATTTGACCTTAGCGTTTTTAGTGATTTAACTGTTTGATTCTCCAGAAGAGCCAAATATCTTTTGAAACATGAAAAAACTTCATCTTTGTGTTTCATAAAGAATAGGATAGTCCATCTGCTGCAATCATCAATAAAGGAGACATAATACCTTGATCCAGATATTGAAGTTTCCTTGCTAGGTCCCCATACATCTATATGAACCAACTCCAAGAGATCTCCATGCATATAACCTTTCTTCATGAATGGTAACCTGTGAGACTTTCAAATTGACATGCACTACAATTATAAATCATATGTTGTTTTGACAAATTAGGGAGTCCAAGTACACTTTGGTCCCTGCAAATTTGCTTTAATGACCTTTCACCAATATGTGCTAACCTTTTGTGCCATACTTCCAATTCTGTGAGTGTCTGACTACCATAATTAAAGAGAGAAATTTTTCTAGTGTCTTGTAATTCAAATGTGAACAATCTACCTGTCTTTTCACCTTTTTCTATTCTTCTGAATCCTTGACTTGGATCTTCAACAAATGCTCCTGTTTTTGTGAATCTGACTTGCAACCCTTTCTCTACTATCTGCCCAACACTTATCAAATTCTTTGTAATGGTAGGGACATAGAGTACCTTACTGAGTAGGTTGATGTTTCCATCAGGTGCTTTGACATTGCCTATTTTCTCCACAAGATGTCTTGTATCATCTCCTGTTTGTACCTCATGCTTATTCCTTGGATCTTCTAAATCTGATAGAAGTGCCACATTTCCTGCCACATGATTTGAACAACCTGAATCTATGTAGAAAACATGCTCATCAGATTTACCTTGTGGCATAGCCATGTTCATGATCAATAATGAATCCTCTTTGTTTGAGTCTTCTGTGTAGTTATTGAAGTCTCTCCTTCCTTTGTAGCCTCCTTGATAGTTTGAATGATTGTAGTTGTTGTAGCTTCCATGATAATTGTTGAACCTTCCTCTTGAGTAGCCATAACTTCCTCTATTGTATCCTCTGCCTCTTTGATTCCTGGAATTCCTAAAGCAATTTTCAGTTGTATGATTAGTTAATCCACAAACAGAACATGAGTTGGAGTCTTGGGATCTTCCCCTGCCTTGTCTACCTCCTCTTCCTCTACCTCTGCCATGTCTTCCTCTACCTGCATAGTTAGCTTGATATGTACCTACTTCATCATCCACTTTCTTTGCCTTTCCTTTGTTATCTTTGGACTCGCTTTTATCAGTGTATAAAGCTGAAGATTGATTACCTTTAGATCTTTCTCCATTTTTTATAAGCTTTGCCTCTTGAGTAAGTAGTTGTCCAATGAGTGTATTGAAATCAGGTACATGCATGTCCATGTACAAATCCATAGCTGTGGTGAATGCTTCCCACTTGTCATCTGCCTTCAAGCCATTGATGACTTGCCTTACAATTTGCTCTTCATCTATTACCTCTCCAATGCTTCCCAACCGATCTGCTATGTCCTTGAGCTTTGTGACAAAACCAGTCACATTTTGTTTGGGAGCCTTCTTGAGAGTTGTGAAATCCAGCCATAGTTGATGCTTCCTAGCTTTAGTACTTGAAGAAAAGAAAGCTTCAAGTGCATCCCACACTTCCTGAGATGTCTTACAACTTCTAATGTGAGGCAACAAAAAAATCTGAGATAGAGTTGAGGAGATAAGACCTTGCAAGTGCATCCTTGGAGCACCATGTGCTCAATCTTTCTTGCTCTTCTTGTGTTGGTTGACTTTTGTTCTTGAAACTTGGCATAACTTCATCTCCAGCCACATAACCATATAAACTTCTACCTTGGAGATAAGCTTCTATTCTTAATGACCAAGCTGAGTAGTTACCTCTGTCCAATTTGTCAATTGATGAAGGAAATCCATCTGCCATGTTGTCCAACCTTGCTCTGATACCACTGTGAAGAGATGGATAGGTATGTGCTTGAAGATGAAGAGGTGTTGCAAAATCCTTGATCTATACCAGCCAAATGAACTCCACGAGTATGTGGTGGGCCCTTTTAGCTTGCCAATGGATGTATTAGACACCCTATGTACCTTGGAAGATCACTCTCAAAAAGATAGATCAAAACAGATAAGTTGGAGTTAGCTCAGAGGTGAAGAACTTGCTATTTTGGTTCATACACCTGTCCAGTGTTTTGCATAATTCTCTGAGCAAAACATCAATTAACTTACTTCCTCTTGGGAAAGTCTATTTAACTTAAAGAGATAACTTTCAAGAGTAATCTCATAAAAAATAATGAACCACACACTGAGAATGATGTTTAACAAGTGATGACATCATCCCGATTTTCACGGGCTGCTACAGTAATGAGACTAGTGAGCAGAAAAATGAACATAACTGAAGATTTAGGAATCCAATGGTTATGAAAATTTGTATGCTTATACTAGACAGTAAGTTGAATCCAACAAGTATTAATTCATTGAATTTTGGTAATTACAAACGGAGAAACAACTCTGACAAGATGAGTAAAAAAAGTCGGGTACCTGATAGAGAAGTGAAAATGAACATACAGGGTTGATGTCAACTAAACATAACTGAAGATTAAAACACCCAAATGAAATGAAAATTGGTGAGCGTATAGTAGACTTATGGAGATAACTTTACCAAGTTAAATCACTGAAAATGATGCACCAAGCTCAGAGAAACCATCTCTACAATCTGACTGAGGAAACTGAGAGATATGGCAGTGAGTAGTACACTTCACAAGAACATGGAAATATGAACTCAAAAGATCATGAAAATGAAAGTATATTGATTGTACAATACAATGGACGTAATGATACATATGTGTGCCTTGTAATCACACCTTGATATGGCATAAAGCTCAGCTCTTGGAGGTCTTCACATAGGTCTCTGTGACCACGACTAAAAGTGCCATCTATTTATAGTTGAGTTTGGGAGGCTAACTTCCCTCAATCACTCTCCAATCAATTAGTGATTGATTTGATTCTCTACCTACCACAAATCACGAATTCGTGGCTCCTCTTTCCGTTTATTACAAGAGTTCTTTCACTTTTACATTAATTAAAGTCTTCAAAAGTTACAAGAGGTAGTTCAGAAGTGAACTTTACATTGTCTTCATTTTAAGGCTTCTTCTATGACTTTGTGGGACTCAAGCCAATACTTAGGCTTGTCATAGACTTGCTCCAACACCAATCACGTGTTCCTTTTGAGTTCCTTTGTATGTGTGTTCTTGTCTTTAATTTAGCATCCTCAGGAGTACTTGAATGTGTTGTACTTGATGTTCTTCGTCCACTTAGTTTAGGTTCTTTTCCCTTAAGTTGTCCCTTGACTGCAATTTGGCCTACTCTTAGACTTGAGAAATTAGAGGCTCTTAGAACTTGAGTATTCTTATCATACCCCTAGTCAATCAGGACAACTATTCGCACTTAGCCTAAGCTAGGAAATGACTGAGTGGGTTGAGAGATGTTCCAACCTCAAGTCGCTTCTCCTTGCTATGCTTGTCTACCTAGGAAGCACGTTCCCAAGCCTGCTCACACTGGCACTTGCTTTGATTTCTCCAAAAGCTCTCTATGACCCTGTGAAAATTCCAAGTTTAGCTCAAGTTTTCACCTTTAATTGATAGAAAATTTGATATAGACACCTTTAGAGACCCTTGTTCCCCCTTTTGTATTTCTGAAAATGAGCTCCCTTGGTGTACCTACCCCTCGGAGGGTCAACTTCAAAATATCCTAGAGCTCAAAAAACGGATTTCATATGAAAAAGTTATGATAGTTCAGGGTTCAAGGGGTTAAAATAGACAATCAGGACCTTTCAGGAGTTTAGTGCATTTTTCTAAGGCCTTTGTAAGTGTATGAGTAATTGAGTATGCAAATATGCCCAAAATTTAGCCTAAATTTTCAAAAAATTACCCCTTTATTTTTTTGCCAAAAATGTCTGTCTATCGTGATAGATGGTGTTTGTCGCGATAGATAGTAGCTATCGCGTGGGTCTGTCTGTTGCGATAGACAGTGTCTATCGTGGGTCTCTCTTTGTCACGATAGATGGTGTCTGTCATGATAGACGGGGTCTATCATTTGTCGTGGGCCTGTCTATCGCGATAGACGGTGTCTGTCACGATAGATGGGGTCTATCGTCTGTTGTGGTCCTATCTGTCATGATAGACGGTGTCTGTCACGATAGATGGTGTCTGTTGCGATAGATGGTGTCTATCATGGGTCTCTGTCTGTCGCGATAGACGGGGTCTGTTGTCTGTCGTGGTTTGGTCTGTCACGATAGATAGTGTCTGTCGCGATAGACGGGGTCTATCGTCTATCCTGGGCCTGTCTGTCACGATAGATGGTGTCTATTGCGATAGACGGGGTCTATTATCTGTCGTGGGCCTGTCTGTCACGATAGACGCTATTTTTCGTGGAGCTCTGTCTGTCGTGATAGACATCTGTCGCAATAGACGGTGTCTTTCGTGATAGACAGAAAAAACACAATTTTTTTTGAAACTTTTAGTGATTTGGAGTGCTCTAATGGTGTAGGTTATCGTGCTAAGCATGCATCCAAAAAATACTAAGTTTTTTTGTCTGTCGCAATCGACAGAGGTCATCGTCCCGAGACTTGTGCATAGTTCTATCGTACCTACGCAAGCTGCTGGAGATGGTGGTACAGCTAGATCCTACAACAAAAGCTCAAAAAACACACAAAAACAGATAGCATGCAAGCTCTCTCTGCCAACAACTACCAAGGGCACTTTTTTCCCTCTTTAGGAGGTTTTTTTCCCCCGATTTGTATATACGCCTGTTGCCCTAATGGGGTACTGATCTTTGAACATTTTGGTGGTAATACATTCAACATTGTGTTTTTTGCGTGCTTCCTTATCCATCTAACTCCAACAATTGGTATCAAAGCAGGTCCCCGCTTCATCTAGGTCGTTTTCTACACCTCTCCGGTTGCAGTCTCAAAATCGCACGAAATTTGGTAAGCATACTCAGGGTGTTTCAAAGATCAAAATAGATTCGCTATGTGTTGCCACGATCGCGATATGAGCTCGTTTCAGCCTCTAAATGCACTATTGTAGTGCTTGTACAGGCTATTTCATCTTTTTGTGCCAACGATATATACCAGTTTCAGTTCACCAATATAATTATCTCGAAGTCTACTACACGTTTAGCAGAATTCGTCTAGGTAGTTCTGTTCAACTTTTTGAGATACAATCAATTTTTTGCATCAAGGTATTTTAGTCACCGACCATGGTTGAAAGCAGTGATGTATCTTGCATATTGGCTCTTGAGGATAAGTTGGATGGTACAAACTACCCATTATGGGCTTATATGATGCGTCACGTATTAATTGCAAAAGGATTATGGAATATTGTGCAGGGTGTTGAAAGACGTCCTGTTGCACCTGCAAATACAACTATTGCAACTACAAGTGCTGGAGCTAATGGAGATGGTGTCGAAGATTATGATATTTTGCAGATTCCTGTTCATGCTGTTGTTTCTGTTGCACCTATTGCAGAGAAAATTCGTTGGGATGGCAGATATGCTCACGCACATGCATTGATAGCTTTGTCTATCAAACGTGCCAATATTCCTCACATTCACTCTTGCAGAACAACTAAGGATGCTTGGGATACCCTTAAGACATTGTACCATGATAGGAATGAGGCTCGTGTTGCTTACCTTTGAAAACAATTGGAGAGTGAGCACATGAATGAAGGTGATTCTATGGACAATTTTCTCACAAAGATCAAAGATTTGAAAGAACAGTTGATTTCTGTTGATGAAGTTATACCAGATAGCTCACTTGCGTAGACCGTTCTGAATGGTCTTCCTAACTCATATCCATTAGAAAAATTTCTTATTTCTAGAGATGTTGCATTTGATGAAAAGAAAACTTGGTATGCAGATCAAAGTCATACAATTGCTTTTTGCATTCAAACTCCACCTATTGGAAGAAGCATTTTTGAAGGAAATTTCTTGTAGTTTGACATTTTCATGTAGTAAAAATATCCAAATGATGTAAAAATGAGGAAGAGTCTTCCTCATGTATAGTAGAAGCATATATATTTTTCTTAGAATTTTTAGAAGCTCTGGATAACATATTTTTAGATTGGAAAGTAGAAGGACCAAAATTTAAGGTTGAAAAGGAACACTTGAAAAAGTATAAAGGATAATTTCTTCTACTTTGTAAGAGTTGTTGCTACTATTAATCATGCTACTCAAGTAATGTGAAGATCTTCTTGCAAGAAAATCGTGTTTCTACTTCCCTTGAGTGTCTTCTTGATTTGTTCAGTTTATCTCTTGTGAAATCTATGGAATTTGTGAGCTTTTCTTGTGTATTTCTGAGTGAAGTGTATGAAAAGAGGTCATTATCAGTCTATTGAGTGAAGTGTTGCAAGAGATCAATGCTGGAAATGGAAATTCTTAGGTTGTCTCATCTGTGTGATATAGGTATTGTTTTTTAAATCCGAGTCTATATTTCTAATCTATTGAGAAAAATGGCACACTTTAGGCACAAATATAATTAAAAATTGTTTGTTATAGCTCAAGATATTCAAAACCCTAGTTTTCCATCCTCATCTTCACTAATTTCTCAAAACTCAGCCATGTTTCCTCTTATTCTTGGATTCCATTAACTAGAAAGGGTTGTGGTCTTTGCATACTTTTCGGATTGACAATTTGAAGAAGTGTTAGTTAATCCTTTGTGCTATAATGATTGGAGAGGACAGCTCCAAAGGTTAACAACAAACATTTTTGGCGCCGTTGCCGAGGAAGAAAGCAAAAGCTTCATTGAAGTCTTGGACCTGTATGTTGAAGAATCACTCACAAATTTGACATACAGACAGATATAAAGATGAAGAAAGACAAATAGAAGCAGAAAAAAAGTCACTTAGAAAATCAAGCCTTAGTGAAGGGACAAATTCACGTCTGTAATATACAGTGTAGAAGTTTCCAGAATTACGAGTTTGTTGAAACCCGGATCAAAATTGTATATAAGAGGAGTGAGAGTAGAGGTGAGAAGAGAGAGTGCAAATACATAGAGAAAGAAGAAGATGCTAGAGATCGCGTATGTAGAGATGAATAATAGAAGCTGAATTGTCAGGTATTCATCTGAGAGAGATGGTAAGGAATAACTACTTAGAGTAGGAGAGTTTTCCATAGCTATGAGCAAAGTGAGGCCAAGCTATTTTGTACACATCTTCTCTAATAGAAAACACATGTTCATGTGGAAGATTAAGCGCATTCTTCAAATCTGAAGAAATCTTAGTGATTTCATGTTACTGTGAAAGTTAGTTAACAGTTACAGTTTTCTCAGTAAACTTTTTTTGGTACTTCTGAGAGTTAGATCTCGTAACACAGTGTAAAGTTTTTCATGAGTGTTAGCTCATCTTGAAGCTAGAAGTCTCAACTATAAGCTGATCAAAAGTGTTTTGTGAAACGGGACAAGTACACAGTACAAAGTCTAACTATAAAAAGGTATTCTGAACCGGTGAAGTTTTTCCTTAAACTTCAGAAAGAGTTCATTTACTAAAGGAAGCTCAGGTATTACTTCCTTACTTCATCTACAATCATTTGAAGTAATTACAAACAAAATTGCAGTTGATTCCGGTAAGATTCCGGTAAGTTCGGTAACAGTCCGGTGGAATTCTGATGAAGTTCCGGTGGTATTTTGGTGAGTTTCAAAAAATAGTTTTGACACAATTAAGTGACGGAAATATTATTTAACTGTATAACAAAAACAGTAGTGTAAAGTATGAAGTAAATCAGATCAAAATTGAAGCCTGACGAAGAGGTGAAGTTTTCAGTAAAGTGAATTTTTCGGTTTCCACTAAATACAGTTATAAAGTTTTTCAGCTTCAAAAAGTTTCCTAAGCTACTGATGATTATAGAGGTGTTCTAATATCGCTTTAGCTTTAGTTCTTGTAATGTGGTGAATTCCGCAGTTGAGCTTTAGCTAGTTTGTGAAGAGAGATGGTGGATGCAATCCAAAGATGAGTAGGTGCCGCTACAACCAGCTTCACACCAGCCAACTGAGACTTCAGAGTTGATTAGTAGACCCTTTGAGCTTCCTAAATCCACCAAAATATCAGCCAAGTACTTTGGAACATGTATCCCAAAAGTTTAAGTCAAGACCGACAAGTTGCGAAATGACTAGCTCCCAAAACTTGCTATTTTTGGACATACACCTGCTGGAAAAAATGAACAGTGCTCTCAACCTGGAAGGAATTAGAAAAATTCCTTTTGGGCATAGCAAATAGACTTAGCAAGCTTCCTATTCCAAGTTAAAACACTTCAAATGATGGACTGAGCACTGAGAACAAGTTTCATCAAGTTCTGGAACATTCCCACAATTCTCGGGGCTCTGTAGAGATAGACCAGTAAGCAGTAAAATGCAGATATCTCCAAAAGTATAAATTCAATGACCTTGAAAATTTATAGGTAGAAACTAGACAGTGAGAGCTATCCAACGCAGTTTAAAACACTGAAAAATGTTCAGTAAAACTCGAGATATGACCTTCTGAAGTTACTGCTCTGAGTGAGTATAGCAGAGAACAAAACAGAGAGGTAGATGATAATAAATGTATAGATTCACATATGATTACAACCACATTGGCAATGAATCTTTGCACAATGGGAGTAGAATGATAGAGCTATGGAGTAAGCTCTTCAATCTCTACAAAATGACATCAAGTGGTCACGTACAAGGCTTGCTAATCGCCTCTTCCTTCTTGCTCCTTTTATAGCAATTCTTGGAGGGAGTTTTGAATTCGAATTCGAATGGCTCCACCTAAAAGTGATCCCCAAAGTTAGGAGAGATTCCCTCAGCTCAAAAATTCGTGATTTTGGTAGTTGGAGCCACGAATTTGCTTTTACATCATGGATGAGGTAAGCCATCCTTTTACTTTTTTCTTTTTCCATTTACAAGAGATAAAATGTACTCTTTTACAAGAGGTGTTCACATGACTACTCATGTGACTTACAAATGAGGATAATATCAAGCATATCAAGCATGTAGGCTTGGGCAAAATGCACCAACAGCTCCCCCTCAAGCCTAACATGCTTGGCCTCCAAATAAGTCTTCAATTGTCCTTGATTTCCTGCAAGCCAATCATCAACTTGAATCTACTTAACTTCGTACCATCAAGAGCTTTCGTCAACATGTCTGCACATTGCATATCTGTAGAGACATAGGATAGTTGAATATCCTTGCTCAATAGCTTCTCCCTTACATAATGGTAGTGGACTTCAATATGCTTGGTTCTAGCATGGTATACCGGATTAGCTGCTAGATGTAGTGAGCTTGTGTTGTCACCAAAAATATGAGGTGTTGAAGAATGAAGTCCAAGATCTGTGTACAAAGACTTTAACCACATGATTTCTTGAGTTGCATTAGCCAAACCTCTATATTCAGCTTCGGTAGAAGATAATGCCACGGTTGGTTGCTTCTTCGATGACCAAGAAATGATTTTTGAACCTGCAAATGATATATACCCTGATGTGCTTCTTCTATCATCTTTAGATCCGGCCCAATCTGCATCTGAGTAGACCTTTAGCTCAATATCTGAAGTATATGAATAAAACAAACCTTCATTCATGGTCCCCTTTAGGTACTTGAGGACTCGCTTGGCCGCTTCCATATGTGGTCTTCTCGGCTTATGCATAAACTGACTCAATAAGCTAACACTATAGCATATATCCACCCTTGTGAGTGTTGCATAGTTCAAACTTCCAACCAAGCTTTGATAGCTTGTGATGTCTTCAATTGGCTCTCCTTCATAAGCACTAAGCTTATGATTTTGCTCCATAGGTGTACCTGCACACTTTGTATTTTCCATCTTGAACTTGACGAGCATGTCATGGACATACTTCCTTTGTGTGATGTATATACCTGAATCTGTGTAGATCAACTCCAATCCAAGAAAATAAGTGAGTGGTCCGAGGTCACTTATTTTGAACTCCTCCTTCATTTGACTCTTTACCTGTTTGATTCCTTCAAGATCATTGCCTGTGATAATAATATCATCAACATACACACATAAATAGATCACTTCAGATCCATTCCTCTTTATGAACAAAGAGGTATCCGCCTTGCTAGCTTTGAATCCTTGGTCCTGCAAATAAGTAACCAATATGAAATTCCAAGCTCTTGGAGCTTGCTTCAATCCATACAAAGCTTTCTTTAGTTTGCATACATAGTTAGGATGATGTGCATCCTCATATCCAGGAGGTTGTGCCATATACACTTCCTCAGAAATCCATCCATTCAAGAAGGCATTCTTTACATCAAGTTGATAAAGATTCCAATTTCTAGATGCAGCAAGACTTATGAGAACCCTAATTGTAGGCATTTTTGCAACAGGAGAGAAAGTCTCCTCATAATCAATACCATGGGTTTGAGCAAACCCTTTAGCAACTAACCTTGCTTTGTGTCTATTTATACTTCCATCTGGATTCCTCTTGATTTTGTATATCCATCGAGATCCGATTATCTTCATAGATGGCTTGTTAGGTACAAGCTCCCAAGTGTCATTCTCCTTCAAGGCTTCCATTTCTTCATCCATTGCATCTCTCCAAGCTTTCTTGCTTTGTGCTTCTTCGAATGTGGTAGGTTCTTCATTGGTTGAATCCTTTGCAATGTAGATTGAGTGCTTGGTGACCAAAGAAGTATCATAACCAAACCTCTCTGGTTTCTTCTTCTCCCTCGAAGACCTTCTAAGTGGTTGATGTGAGCTCTCGGGTCCATATGTAGCATCCTGCATCTTTGCTTTACCTTTGTTCTTCCATAGCTTTAGTCTTTCCAAGTCTTCTAGGTCAATCTCCGAATCACTTTCTTCAATCTGCTTTGGCTCCTTTGGTTGAAGTGATGGAAAATCTTCATCCAAGTCATATGGCAGCTTCACTTTCCTGTCATCATCAAACCATGATTTGTTTTCATCAAAAATTACATCTCTACTCACAGAAAATCCTTTATTGGTTGGATTGTACAATCTATATCCTTTTTGGTTTTGATCATAACCAATGAATACACACTTCTCTGCCTTGGGATCCAATTTCCCTCTTACTTGAGAAGGAATGTGAGCATAGGCTAAGCATCCAAAGATTTTGCAATGCTCTAGACTAGGTCTTCTTCCATTCCACACTTCATATGGAGTGGTTCCATCTAGTGACTTAGATGGAAGTCTATTTATGAGATATGTGGCTGTTGACACAGCCTCTGCCCATAGGTAGTTCGGCAATCCCTTTTCATTGAGCATGGACCTTGCAGCTTCGACAATAGCTCTGTTCCTCCTCTCTGCTACACCATTGAGTTCGGGTGTATACCTTGTAGTGACTTCCCTTTTAATGCCTCTTTCATGCAAGAAGGCATCAAATTCAGAAGAGAAGTATTCTCCTCCACCATCTGATCTGAGTCTTTTTAAAGTCCTACCTGTTTGATTTTCAACAAGAGCAATATACTTCTTAAAGCAATTAAACACTTCATCCTTGTGCTTCATGAAGAACAGAATGGTCCACCTGCTACAATCATCTATGAAAGACACATAATATCTTGAGCCTGATATAGATGGCTCCTTACTTGGACCCCACACATCCGTGTGCACTAGATCCAAAGGATTTTGATACATATATCCTTTCTTATTGAAAGGTTGTCTATGAGCCTTGCCGAGTTGACAAGCTTCACACTTATAAATCATGTGTTGCCTTGTGATATTAGGCAAACCAAGTACACTTTGGTCCCTGCAAATCTGTTTGAGTGTCCTCTCACCAATGTGAGCAAGCCTTTTGTGCCATATCTCCAACTCTGTTAGAGTTTGAGATCCATAGCTAAACAAAGCTATGTTCTTTGTATCTTCCACTTCAAAAGTGAAAAGCCTTCCTGTCTTTTCTCCTTTGGCAATCCTTCGAAAGCCTTGCCTTGGGTCTTCAACATATGCTCCAAATCGATTGAATCTAACCTGCAATCCTTTTTCAACAATCTGTCCAACACTTATTAAATTTTTGGTAATTGTAGGGACATACAAGACTTTGCTTAAGAGGTTCATATTCCCATCTGATGTCTTCACATTACCTATCTTCTCCACTGAGTGCTTTGTGTCATCTCCTGTCTGCACTTCATGCTTGTTATGAGGATCTTCCAAATCAGAAAGTAAAGCCACATTTCCTGCTACATGGTTCGAGCATCCCGAATCAATGTAAAATATGTGATCATCATCCTTACCCTTCTTTGTTGATAGATTCATAATCAATAATGAATCTTCTTGACTTTGGTCCTCTGCATAGTTATTGTAATCTCTTCTTCCTCTATGGCCACTTTGATAGTTGTTGTTGTTGTTGTAATTGTTGTTGTAGTAGTTGTTGTTGTTGTAGCCTCCATTGTACCTACCTCTATTTGATCCATAGCCACCTCTATTGAATCCTCTTCCTCTTGAGTTCCTTGGATTCCTGAAACATTCTTCAGTAGTATGGTTAGATAAGCCACATATGTTGCAAGGTTGAGATGATTGGAATCTCCCCCTGCCTTGCTTTCCACCTCTGCCTCTTCCTCTAGCTCTTCCTCTACCTGCAAAGTTTGCTTGGAAAGAGCTTCCTTCATCTTCATTCTTCCTATTCTTTGACTTGTCCTTGACCTTAGCTTTATCAGAATATAAGGCAGAAGTTTGATTACCTCTTGAGGACTCACCACCTTTGCTAATCTTTGCTTCATGAGTGAAGAGTTGGCCCATGAGTGTGTTGAGGTCGGGTACATGCATATCCATGTATAAATCCATGGCTGTTGTGAATGACTCCCACTTGTCGTCTGCTTTGATTCCATTCATGATTTGTCTTATGATTTGCTCCTCTTCAATTACCTCTCCAATGCTTCCAAGTTGGTCGGAAATCTCCTTCATCTTTGTGACATAATCAGTCACATTTTGCTTCGGGCTTTTCTTCATTGTTGTGAACTCCATCCACAATTGGTTCTTCCTTGCTCGAGTGTTGGAAGAGAAGAAAGAAGCAAGTGCATTCCAGGTTTCTCTTGATGTCTTGCATCCCTTGACATGAGGTAAAAGAAAATCAGAGATTGAGTTTAGAATATAGGACCTTGCAAGTGCATCCTTCGAACACCAATTCGAAAGTCCTTCCACTTCTTCATGTGATGGTTGCCCTTTGTTCCTCATGGTTGGCATTGCTTCATCTCCGGATATGAATCCATATAGATTCCTTCCTTGAAGGTAAGCCTCCATCCTTAGAGACCATGCCGGGTAGTTGTTTCGATCCAATTTGTCAATTGTTGATGGAAATCCATCTCCCATGTTGCTTGACTATGCTCTGATACCACTGTGAAGAGAGATGGTGGATGCAATCCAAAGATGAGTAGGTGCCGCTACAACCAGCTTCACACCAGCCAACTGAGACTTCAGAGTTGATTAGTAGACCCTTTGAGCTTCCTAAATCCACCAAAATATCAGCCAAGTACTTTGGAACATGTATCCCAAAAGTTTAAGTCAAGACCGACAAGTTGCGAAATGACTAGCTCCCAAAACTTGCTATTTTTGGACATACACCTGCTGGAAAAAATGAACAGTGCTCTCAACCTGGAAGGAATTAGAAAAATTCCTTTTGGGCATAGCAAATAGACTTAGCAAGCTTCCTATTCCAAGTTAAAACACTTCAAATGATGGACTGAGCACTGAGAACAAGTTTCATCAAGTTCTGGAACATTCCCACAATTCTCGGGGCTCTGCAGAGATAGACCAGTAAGCAGTAAAATGCAGATATCTCCAAAAGTATAAATCCAATGACCTTGAAAATTTATAAGTAGAAACTAGACAGTGAGAGCTATCCAACGCAGTTTAAAACACTGAAAAATGTTCAGTAAAACTCGAGATATGACCTTCTGAAGTTACTGCTCTGAGTGAGTATAACAGAGAACAAAACAGAGAGGTAGATGATAATAAATGTATAGATTCACATATGATTACAACCACATTGGCAATGAATCTTTGCACAATGGGAGTAGAATGATAGAGCTATGGAGTAAGCTCTTCAATCTCTACAAAATGACATCAAGTGGTCACGTACAAGGCTTGCTAATCGCCTCTTCCTTCTTGCTCCTTTTATAGCAATTCTTGGAGGGAGTTTTGAATTCGAATTCGAATGGCTCCACCTAAAAGTGATCCCCAAAGTTAGGAGAGATTCCCTCAGCTCAAAAATTCGTGATTTTGGTAGTTGGAGCCACGAATTTGCTTTTACATCATGGATGAGGTAAGCCATCCTTTTACTTTTTTCTTTTTCCATTTACAAGAGATAAAATGTACTCGTTTACAAGAGGTGTTCACATGACTACTCATGTGACTTACAAATGAGGATAATATCAAGCATATCAAGCATGTAGGCTTGGGCAAAATGCACCAACATAGTTAAGCTCACTCGCTGCGTTAACAAGTAGTTAGAGCTCAACAAGTGAGAATTTTCCGCAGTCTTGTTAGTAAACAAGCTTTTGTCACGAATCAACACTGTAAGTGTGTATCTTTATGCAAATTGATAGTTGCTCATGATTTTCAAGAGTGAAGTGTAGGTCTTCTGCAAAAAGATGGCTTGATTTGCTGAAAGGAAGGTGAAATGTGTTTATCTTTGCATATTTAGATTTCTTTTTGACAAAATACCAAACAATTTTGTTGGTCTTTGGGAAAGACAACATAGTTGGAATGAGGAAAGTCATGTAAAGTAGCTATGTGCAAATTGATTGTTCCATTTGCTTGTCCTAAGTGAATTGTTTGTCTTTTAGAAAGATTATTTTGGTCAATTGAAGGAAAGGTGTTGAGTTTATCTTTGCATAGATTGATAGTTGCACTTGTGTCACTCTAGCACAATGGTGAGTACCAACGTGAGTAGATCCACCTCATAATTGTCAATCCGTGGAGATGTGAGGACTAGTATGAAGACTATGAGCAAGTAATGGCACAAGTGCATGAGTGAGAAGCACACAGACATGCACACACATACACGCACACATGCATACAAGGCAAGAACAATAAGAGGAACAATGGAGTCCCTTGCATTAGTCAAAAAGTCTCTTAGATAAGCTCAATTCACAAACAATCTAACCTCAAAAATGAGTTCTCTAGCTCTTTTTATAGTTTTCTAACTAGCTTTGGCCTTGTCTAGACCTAGTGTCCGGCCTAATTAAAAATTAGGTTCTAGAGCCTATTTGAGGGCTCAAACGAAGTCTAAAAATTATGAAAATTAGTATGTAGCTAATTCTAATACTCCTCAAGCTCGAGGACTCCTCGGCTTGAACAAAATGGAGTCTATTCTACCAAAAACAAGATTTACAATGTGTGTGTAGTGATGAAAATTGCTTGAATTGGAAATTGTTTATGAAAAAAATGATTGGGCCTTGTTGCCATATTATGCATGACTGTTCCTTTGTGCCTTTATGCTCTGCTTATGACTTGAATGCCAACAGTCCCCCCTTCCTAGTGTCTGTCGCCCCTGACAGACCTTTGTTCTATAGGGTGGTCAATATAGTATTGGATGATGTTGGTGGCTAGGTCGTATTCTCCTATCCTTAATCCTCTTGCTAGATCAGCTTCCAATGCATCCCAATTTATTGCACATGGGACATCTGGTTGCAGTGTATTGTAGTACTCGGAGTACATAGCTTGTTCGCATGGAAAAAGATGAAGTAGGTGTGTAGATTTCGGTGCGAAGACCTCCAAGTGATACTCCCAAAAACTTGATTTGAACATGTCTTGGAATGTCTGTTTATAGCATGCAGGGAGGTACTTGATGCGTGCATGCCAGGCGTAAGCCACACGAATGCTGGGGGTGGTGCTCATGTCATACACCAAATTGTAATATCCATTGGTAAACCCCGGTAGACGTACCTGTGGTGCTGCTTCATTTCTAAAGGTTTTCAGTACTACCTGCATCATATCCAAAATCTTAAGCATCATTTGGGCTGCCACATCTGGCATGGGCTCCAGTCGAGGCATCCAATGTCCGTGATAAGAGAAGCTGTTGAGTCAGTAGCTTGGGGACCCGCTGTCATTTCTTTTTGTCTTGTCTACTTCAGTTGACCTAGTTCTTCTGATAATTGGTCATGTGCATCGAGTAAATTGGCATAGCCTTCAAGGACGATTTTGATGCTCTCTAGGGTCACTGATTGAAATTTGGAAGGACTAATGGGAGCCCGGGGTGTGCTTTGGATGGCTGCTTCTAAGTTTTCCTGGTTCTGTTGTTGGAGATGTCTATTTTCCTCATGTGCTACTGCAAGGTGTGGTTTGAGCAGGGCGATGTTGTGTTGGAGTTTGGAATTTCTTTCCAATTGTATCTGCAAATGGCTTTCTAACCCTTGGATTGATTCCTGATCTACATTATGAAATTGTACTTCTAATATGCTATGAGCCTCTTGTAAAGTTTGAAATTTTGTCTGGAGGCAAGCATTCTCCTCTTCTAGTGTGGCAAGACAATGTTGCAGCACTTCCGAGTGCTCTTACAATCGTTCGTTATGTTGCTGGAGCTGGTGGTACTGTGTCCTTAATTGTGAAACACATGCGAGCATAGTGTCAAATGCATTCCCTATAGATGAAGGTGTATTTTGTACAATGGAAAATACAGGGGGAGGGGATTGGGGAATGGGAAGAGTGAATGATGTGTCTATTGGAGATGTGTGTGCAGGAGAACTTGCTGGTGGTGGGATGGGAGAAGGTGGAAGTTTGGGGGGAGGGGGAGGTGCTGTTGGTGGTGAAATGTCCATACCCTCAGGGGTGGACGTGAGTGTAGTGTCTACCATGTATATCGGAATGGTAGGTGGTGTGTGTGTGATAGTGGTGAATAAATGTTGTGTGGATGATGGGGATGGGATTAATGAGGAGGCTGGTGTGGTGGCTTGATACATGCTACAAAATTAGTCATGGGCGGGTTGAAGGAATGGTGGGATGGGAGGTCATGAGCACCCTACTGCTTCCTACTGGTGTGGTAGTCAGTATCAACTCCCGCTTCTTCCAATAGCTGAGCCATGAGCACCCTACTGCTTTGTTTGGTGAGCAATTGTTGCGATTGCATTCGTTCCATGATTTGATACAACCTTCGGAGTTCTACTGTATATGTTGGGGTTCCGACGGTTTCTTCTGCTTCTGCGCCTCCCTCTTCTTCTCCCTTTGAGTGTTCTAGTTGTTGAGATAAAGTTCTCTGTTGATCATCATCCCAATGCACATGGCGACCTTCTGTGGATTTTCTCTGTCTTTGGGAAGAGGTGCCCTATTCTTCTGTGTTTGAAAAGAACTATACATTAGAGAGTTGTGTATTCTGCAAGAATGATTCAAAGTCGAAGGTGCTCATTCCTTCAACATCTCTAGTCGCAGGAAACTCAAATTCAGGAGGGACAGGTGGAGCCGATGGGGCAGCTTGTGATGTACCTTCAAATCCAGCCCTAGGTATTCTAATGGTAAAGGGTGGTACAGTGGCCTCCCCTCGTGGCGACACTTCCAGAGTCGTCAGAACTTCATGTGTCTGGACACAAGGTATCGATCCCCTCATGCGCTTAGATTGATGTGTGGCAATTTTGAGTCGCTTAAACATTTGTAGTTGAGCCCAAGTTAAATCACGTTCAATGGGTACATCATATGCTAAGCATCTGTAGATAATGCGCGTGATTGCACAACAACCATTTACCACTAGTTTTCTAGATGACCTTTTATTTGCTTCATACAACTGCTCCACAATCCATACAGGAAGCTTAATCGGTAACGCACCTGTCTCTGCCAAGTAAAGAGCGAACCATATTCATTTGTGGGGTTGGGTGAATCGATCATGTCCAGGAAACACAAAATGCTGCATGCACAAATGGAGAGGGATAGACACGTTTGGTGTGAGTGCTGCCATATCTTTCAGCTTCAGTAGTTTTTGGTCCTTCATGTTAGTGGGAATGAGAGCATCCTACTCAGAAGGCACATGTGTGCCGTGCATATTCAAAGCTAAGCTCACCAATTCAAATGTAAGTTCAAACCTCTTCAACTCGTTGTTGGCCAACAAAGAAGGAAGAACGAATGTTCCTGGTTTGTCCTTTTCTACAGCAGCCTGTAATGTTGAGACCAAATGGTAACATCATAGTAGATCTGGTTTGGGCAAGGGTGCCTCAAAGTACTCCGATAGCCCTGCACGTTGCCATATGGTTTGAAGGCCTTGTGTGTTCTGGAGGGTCTTGAATTCTTCGGAAAAGAACTGGAATCAGACCCATGACTTGTCATACTCACACTTGGACTCCAAAATATACTTAGCCTCTCCTAAAGGCCCTGGCATACCATTGAACCAATGAGAATTTGCATGGACTCTCTCTGTTATTCCTGTGGGAGGGTCTGGTATGGGTAATTGCTGAAGGTGTTGCAGCTCTACGGGTCGTTCAGTTGGTGACACGTCAATAGGTAGACTATCCACATTAATCCTTGCAGTGCTCACTCTTGCCTATGAGCTCAAGCCTACTGCTTCAGCCATGAGATTGCTTGTAGCTGTTGATTCTTATCTGCTAGAGGAAGAGAGGCACATTAGCATTGCATAGGAAACACGATGTTATGGTGTTCCATCCACAATACTAACATGACATTTCAAGTGGTTAGGGGTTAGTGGGTAGAGTGTTTGTGATGTGTGAGAATGTTGGTTAGTAGGTTAGCATTCATCCGAGATGCATACTTTGGATGTGCAATGTACTCAGAATGCACCTACATCAGAGGGGACTAATTTACAAAATTGGGTCAGGTGGTTTGATACGGGGTTTAAGTCTCCAAACTTTGATGGTGGAATCGTAGCTTTTAGTGATGATGACATGTAAAGGTTTGTGGACTGGATTGTGTTGGATTTGGAACCTTTTGGGTACCCATTTCCCGACATTCCTAGGTGTGACCGAAGATGTAGTGGTGTGGAGTGTAGATGTTTGCCCTGGGATTTGTGCCAAGGGTGCTTGTGAGTGTTGATTCAATCTTGTGAATGGACGCAAAGCTATTTGAGCTCGTAAGCAGGTCTTGGGCACCCATATCTGTCTAGCATTTGGGATAGCCTTCATTGACCACTTTGGAACCCAAATAGAAATGGCATGTCCAGAGTGTTGCCTAGGGTACTCTTTCGTTGTAATCCTCGATGGGGTAGCTCGTTTGGTGTGCCTTTGAGACCCGGTATCTAGAGCCGTGGGTTTTTCACCCTTGCATACCCAGATATGCTTCATGCCAAGAGGTACTCTATATTCTATAGGTTGGTGCTCATGATTCTTGATCATTGGACTCCCTTGTGTCGTGTGTTGCTCAACTTGCTTTCCTCAAATCCTCTTTGGAAAAGAATGGAACTCCTCTTCGACTTCTGCACTTTTCTCAAGAGAGACAATCTTCTGCACCATAGAACTTTGGACAAGAATAGCATCGTTATCTTCATGTGGGTTCCTGGAGGGACCAGGATTTGGTGCCTTTTCTAGTGGCATGAGTGCTTGATTTTCTAATTCAATCGTGATGTGGTTTTGGCCTACCCACGCCTGAAGAAGTCCACTTCTTAGGTTGAGGTTGATTGCATGATCATAGATCCAGTCTTGGCCCAAGACCAGAGGTTCGGTAAGATCCTCGTCTTCACATATCAGCACTTTGACTGCCATTAGAACCTCTTGAATGTAGAGGGGAAGTTCCACCTCTCCCATGCAAGGGGTTTCCACACCTCCCAACCCTACGAGATATGCCTCAATAGGATTGACCTTCAATTGCAGTTCTTGGCAGTAAGAAATTCAAACTACACTAGTGGCTGCTCCTGAGTCAATTAAAGCTCTTAAGGTCCTTGCACTCTCTCCTTGTCCTACCTCTAGGGTCACAAAAGGTCGTCGATCGACTATCCTATGGGAACGTTCACCTGAAGCCTCGCACATGGCCATGTGATAACCTAGAGATTCTTGAGTATCAGGCATAGGCTGATCTCTACCTTGTCTCCTCAATTTCATTCGTCAGATGCGTTCTAAAGCTTCTACTTGTTCTTCTTCTCTAATCCTCTTTTCCTCTTCTTTACGTTTCTTTGTAGTATTGAGTCGACTTAACATCTCCTCCGTGAGGGGTTTCTGATATAACTTGACTATGCATCCACTTATGTAGCTTGGGAGAATATCGCCTTCGAGAGTGGCTAGTTGAACTACTCCACTTGTGGAGATCCTATTGATAATCATTGGCCCATATCCTCTCTTCTCTAACTTTCGTGCATGTTGCTTCAAGGTGTAGACTAGGACTAGATCTCTCGCTTTCAAGCCCTTATCCTTCACATGTGCGTCAAAATATGCTTTTTGTCTCTTCTTGACTGCATAAATTCCTGCTGCAGCTCTCAATCGTGTTTCACCTAATCGTTCAAGATCGAAGATTCTAGAGGAGAGCTCATGGCCTGTCCAGTCATGCTCTTGTGCTACTTTCAATGTAGGTATCAAAAAGTCCGATGGTAGCACTGCATTTTGGTCGAACACCATCTGGAAGGGTGTGGCTTGGAGTACCATTTTATAGGCAAGTCTGTATGCCTAAATAGCATGGTGTAATTTTTTGTCCCAATTGGAGCGTTTATTATTAACCAATTTTGTCAATACATTGCATATAATCTTATTTGTTCTCTCAACCTGTCCATTAGCTTGTGGATGATAGGGGGCAGACTTCTTATGTATCACCATGAATTCTTGGAGAAGGTTTTCTATGACTTCATTCAAGAAGTGTGTGCCTCTATCACTCACTAATTCTATTGGCAATCCGTATCTAGCAAACACATTCTCAAATAAGAACTTTGCTGTCGTTTGAGCATCATTCTTTGTTGTGGATTTTAATTCTACCCACTTGGTTAGATAGTCTGTGGCCACAATGATGTATTCAACATGTGAACCCTTGGCTGGGGGATTAATAGGACCAACAAAGTCTATTCCCCATTTAGAGAATGCACGTCCACCCATCATAGGTTTCAATGGCATCTCATCTTTGCGTATATGATACTGAGTTTGCTGACAAACATCACACCTCTTCACATAGGTATGTGCATCCATGTGAAGGGTGGGCCACCAAAGACCTGCAAATAGTATTGCCTTGATCACCCAATCTGGTCCAAAGTGTCCTCCTGGTACACCTTGGTGAGCAGTCTCCAAGATCTTCAGATATTCGCTCTCGTGGACACACACTCTAAGATACCCATCCTTTCCTCATCTATATAGATTATCTCCAATGAGAGTATAATCTAAAGCTTCTTGTTCTAAGCTCCTTTGTTTGGCCATTATCATCTCCTGAGGGAATGTTTTCGTTCTCAAGAAGGTTACTAATGGTTCGCTCCAATATGGCACTAGAGACACTTGATAAAGAGTGGCATGTTCCGCAGGCGGTCTAGTGCTGCAGATTTGGCACTCCTTGCACATCCTATGGACATCTGCTTCCATAGTTGGCCAGTGCACTCCCAGTCTCTTTAATCTTTGTAAAGTTCTTTGTCTCAAGTAGTGTTGCTCTAATGCACCAACATGTGCTAATTGCAACCATTTCGAGTACTCATCCTCTTTCACACAACAAGATAATATTCCTCGGTCCGTGTACTTGTACATGCTCCCTGCCATGATATGGTACTTTTGGGCTTTTACTATCTCCTTAGCTTGGGTGTTTGCTACTGGATGCTTAGGCCCATATGTCAATATTGGCACTAAGGTCTTCGCCCACTGTGGTACAACTTCCAGATTAAACAGGTAAGCATAAGGAAGGTCATCTGGTACTCCTTGTGGGGCCTCTCTGGATGTGAGCCTTGAGAGATGATCTGCTCTCAAGTGAGTCTTTCCTTTCCTCACCACTACCTCAAAGTCGTATTCCATTAGTAAGAGGAACCATCTTACTAATATGCCTGTAATTCATGGCTTGTTTACCAAGTATAGTAGAGCTTGATGATCAGTAAAAAAAATTTAAACTTTTTTGCAAGCAGATAGTGTCTAAACTTTTTAACCGCATATACCATGCCTAATCCTTCTCTCTCAGTAGTGGTATAATTCCGTTTAGCTACATTTAGTTGTCTACTAGCATAGGCAATTGGAAGATCCATATTACCTTCACCCATAGGTTGTGCAAGTATACACCCAATAGCATAATTGGATGCATCCACATGGACATGGAAAGGCATGTTCCAATCTGGTGTAGTCAAGATTGGTGCTGAACACAATCGCCGTTTAAGCTCATTGAAAGATTTCTCACATTCATCAGTCCACTCAAAGTTAGTCAAAAGTCCCTACAAAGGCTTTGCAACGATGGCATACATGTGTATGAAACATCGGTAATAACCACAATGCCCCATGAAAGCTTGCACTTCCTTGACATTCTTTGGCCTAGGTAGTTCTGCAATAGCTCTCACTTTCTCTTCGTCAGTGGATATGCCATTCTTTGACACTATGTGTCCTAAAATCTTGCCTTGCCTAACCATGAAAACACACTTTTCTGGGTTTAGGCAGACTTGATATTCTCTACATTTGTGGAAGATTTGCCTGAGTTCAGGTATATGGGTTTGCCTAATGTTGGAATGCGCACAGAGATCATCAACATAGACTTCCAAATTCTTCCTCAAGAACTCTTTAAATATATGGCACATCAGTTTTTGAAAGGTTGTATGAGCATTGGTAAGCCCAAATGGCACTACCCGAAAAGCAAATATGCCCCACTCTGTGGCAAAATCCGTCTTATGCTAATCTTCCGATGCAATGGCTACTTGATTGTACCCAGAGAACCCATCTAGGAAGTTGTACACTTCTTTGCCTGCTACCCTCTCTAATAGATGCTCAGTGATAGGAAGCGGATAATTATCTCTGGTAGTGGCTGCGGTAACCTTCTTTAAGTTAATGCATACGTGTAATTTGCCATTCTTTTTGGGCACCACTACAATGGGTGACACCCATTCAGTGTGCTCGATTTCATAGATAAATCCAGCTTCCACCAAGCGTTCTATCTCTTCTTTGATCTTGGCCGCATAGTTGTCATTGTATGTGTATGGATTTTGTTTAGAGGGTTTGGCCTCTCATGTCATGGGGATCGTGTGTGAGCATATGTCAGGGTCTACACCTTTTAGGTCCTTGTAACTCCATGCAAAAACATCTCTATATTCTTGTAGTAAGGTTATCAGCACCTGCTCCTCATCTTCACTTAAGTCATGTCCTATGTATGTGCATCGCTCCTCTCCTTCTTCTATGGCTACCACTATTTTCTTGGTGGTTTCTTTGTTATCATAGGCCTCTCTTGCTTGTGGATCGCGTTTTGGCATTCTTATCATGACTCTCCTATCTTCTATTTCATTCTTCTTAAAGTTTTTTGGGACCTCAAACAAGGATTCTTCTTCCTTCTGGTGAGACTTCTCTCTTCTTCCTCTTCTTTCCCTCACTCTTAGTGGTCACTTGTGTGATTAATCTCACCTCATTTGTAATGTCTTCGTGTCTCTGAGGGTGAGGTTCTACTTCATAGAAATATTCCTCATCTGATGCAAAGGGTAGGTCCATAATGATTGACTCTAGATCGGAGTCACTTGCATCCTCGAATGCATCAGTGCTAGGTTCACATTCTTCAATGATTGGATCAAACATGATTGGCTCTATTGTGAAGATTCAAATGTCATAGCCATCCTCGTCACAATGGGGTGTCCACTGCTCTTCATTGATGGCTACATCCATTGTTGCTAAGATTTCTGCCCAACCATGAGGCTCAAACTCTTCATCGGAAAACACTACAGGTGCATATGCTGGGTCTTGTATTGTTCTATTCATTTCCTTTGCACCTACCTCTCTAGCCTTTTCCCTTTTCTCTTCCTCTTCGGCCACTTTACACATCCATAAGTGAGTGTCTTCATGCATCCATGAGGATCCTAATCCTATGGAATGCACTGACTCTGTATCATTTGTGGCTCTATGGATGGGATTCCATTGAATGGGGGCACGTCTCTATGAGAGAAATCTTTGAGATTCACTTTGGTTGTGACACCCAAGTGTTGCAGATACAAAGAATTTGTCCCCCAATCTTGCACTACTTGCAATTGCCTCAAGAAGGGTCTTCCCATAATCATCTCGTAGGCATGATTCTTGCTAAAGTCACATATAGCAAAAGTATGTTCAAACTCTACACAAGTGGTAAGAGTTATTCCCTCTAGTAGCCCTAAGGGTCTCTCAATGTGACCATCGGCCATTCGCAACTTCATTCTTGTTGGCCTGAGTGCTGGCTGCCCCAACGTTTCCATAAGGAAGTGGTAGCAATTGCAACTCCTGCACCTGAGTCCAAAATGGCCTTGGTTGTGTAACCCTGATGAGTGATAGGGAGATAGGTGTTTCCTTCTTCTCCTTCGCTCATGTCTCCTATCTTATCCAAAGGTATTTTCGGTACTATTCTATGAGATCCTACCTGGGAACGAGGTTTTGACGTGTCTGGCACTTGCTTGGCTATATGTTTCCACAATTCAGGCTTGACCTTGTGTTGCTCTAAGGGCTGCCCATATTTTTTCCACACTATGGCATCCTTTTTCCTTCATAAAAATACCTTTTTCCTTGTATCTAGGAGAGGTCCATATGAACACTCTCCTAAGCCCCTTTTTAATATTTGCTTTAGACTATGGTATTGAAGCCCTTTTCTTGAACCTCCTTTTTGCTCAAATCCAAAAATCCCACGTGAGAATTCTCCACGCGCCCACTCTCTCTCTAGGTGGTTATCTTTTGAAAATTCCCAAATCTCATAAAGATCCTCTTTTTGATTTAGCACATGTGGTCTTTTGACCACATGTTTTTATTCACATATGCTTTCTTTCTCTATATAAAGAAGAGCCTCATTTGTAAAGGGGGGGGTCCCTTGGCCATGTCCTTGGCCTCCATTTTGGTAATGGAAGAAGGTGTCATTTGGCTTCCACATTTCTCCTTGTGTGCTAGGCGATGATCCATGTGTGTGGGTTTGGCATTTGGGGTTGGCTTGTGTGTGAGCATTGCCCTCCCTTGCTCCTTTTGACGTTGGCCATGGTGCCATTGTTCTTGGACGTGGGTGTGTGTGCGTTGCTTGCACTTCTTGCAACTCCTCTTGGAAGAGCCCCTCACTTCCATGTGAGGCGGTTTGGGTTGGTTACTCCCCATACTTCAACAACAAATTTGGCGCCGTTGCCGGGGATGATCGACCTTCAACCGTTGGGCTTTTTCAAGATTGCCGTGCCTACACTTGGTGGATGCACCTCATGCTGGGATTGAGTTGTGGATCCGTGTGGTCTTCGGTTGGCCTTGGGTACCTCCTCTTTTAATTTTTGGAGTAATTTAGTTCTTTATTTTTGTTTGATGCACAAAAACATCCCCTAAACCCCCTTCTCTCTCTCTCACTCTCTCTCATGTACACATTCCCACACATTCATTGTGGCATCACTCTCACCACTACCACCTCCTTTTTAGTGATGGCCTTGGGTAGAGGGATGAGGGGTACCTCCTCTTTGGCCCCATCCTTCTGTTCAATTTTCAAAAAAAAAAAAAAAAAAACCAAAAAAAAGAAAAGGGGTCGAACAAGGTTCTTGTGAAAAAGCAGATCATTTCTGGAATTTCTTTCTTCAATACTCTTAATCGACCTACCATTCAACCGTTCAAGGAATGCGAGGCGGAGCCAGAACCATCACCACGTCCTTCCCACTCCCTAATGAGCATTAAATAGGGCGGTACCAACCAGGTAGTCCCCCTCACCATAGAGGGTCGAGTTATGCACTCAGTCGCGTACATGTTTTGGTGGGAGTGGGAAAGACCTATCCCCATTTTCGAAAAAAAAAATCCTTTATGTCTTGAGGTCGAGCCACTTTTGACGCCTTCGGTTCGGGATCTCCTCCTTCCCGATGCCTGTAGGCTGTTGGCTATGGCAGACTGAAGCTTGGCTCTACCCAACCTTCTTGTTGGCCTGCAGAACCCATTGGCTCACTCTCGAGCGGTACCTTTCCTTGTCTTGTCTTGAGCCTGAGCTTCTTGTGGGGTGGAGTTTCCTCTCTCTCCCTCCTCATTTCTCTCCAGATCTGGGATTGGGGTCTCTGTGAGCTTGCCCGCGTCATCAGAGACGCCAAGGCGGGAAGGACTCCATCACTTCCTTTGCGTGGCACTTCAATGGGAAGGGTCGAACTATTGGACTCCCTCTCCCTTCCTTCTTACAGGAATTCGAGCAATACAGGTGGGCGACTCCCTCCCTTCGTGGATTGCCCTTGCGATGGCTCTGTGATTAATGAACCGAAACCAACAGACCTTTCTCCTTTCGTCTGTGATGGCTCGATCCCTTTCTTTTGGATCATTCCTCATGTTGCTCTCATTCCCCTTACAATCGGTAGCATTGGGAGATGTGTATCGGCTCTTTCTTGGGCTTCTCTAGCTACCATGTTCTGTCCTACTGTCTTTGAATACCATTGTTCAAAACTCACATGCATACGCTCCCGCGTCTTCTCCAAACTGTCGAAGTCTCTGTCGGCTACATTCAGCATAGGGGTTGTTAAAATCTCAGTTGTCGCTCTTACTGAAGTTACAAAGGGCTGTGCCATCGGAATATTTCCTCTGTTTGTCGACCCAGTTCATCCCGATTAGTGCTCTCTTCTTGTTGTGGTGTTCATCAGGTGCCTCAGACCTTGTGTTTGAGAATTAATTGTTATGATCAGTGGGGCGATGTGTGGAATGCCATTTTGTTATGGATGATATAGTACAAGTAGCCAGAATACGATAAAATTTTAGTTCGATTACGAATACTATGTCTGGTTGCAGCTGCATGATGAATGATTACCATCCTGTCCCAGCATTCGGTAGGACCCTTCAGGTCATCCTGAGATGTGTTGTTCATTCCCCTAGTTTGATAAACGATGTATTTTGTGCTACTCATTGTGTTCTCCTTGATGATGTACTGCGATGAAAAGGGTGAAATAACCATTTTTTGACCCATTGACAATGCGACAACCTATGTCTGCGTAATATCTGAAGGAAATCGTGTTCATTCTAAATAATTTTTCTTGAACAGTTCCGCGGAATGATGTCCATCTTTTTGTTCATGATGTCCTTGAACTTCTCATTTAATGGGTGACCTGCTAGGACGATATAAACTCTTGGGGTTCAGAAGTGAGATATATGTTCATGTTGTTGTGGGTATAACGACTAACACATGCTTCCCATTTCACTTCTCTCTATGAGAAGAGCTAGGCACTTACTTTGTTTACAATTATGGCAGGCTTGCCGTTAAAATAGGTTCAGATTGTCGTGATTTTCACTGCTATGAATGAGTTGAAGTTTCATGTCTTCTTGTTTAGCCTTGTGAGAAACGGTGTCCATATGCCACATGAGTCTGTATCATCTTTATGTATTGGGAAGGTGCAGTGCCCTGTTCTTCAGCTGTTTTATCCTATTATCGCAGGATAACTTGTGAGTCATGTATCAAAACGACTGATCTGCATTCTATTGTTTACCTACATCTGTTCTTATAATGCCATATTAGGTGTCACATCTTCTATCACTAGCAAGTGGTGACCTGAAACTGTTGGGCAAGGACAATAAAAATTCAGGGCTTAGAATACGAAGCTTTTTGTGCAGTAAACATGGGTCCTTGCTTGCTTCTGTAATGGTTGTAATGCACTTATCTAATGACAACCTGCTATAAAAGACTTGTCTCTGTACCTCATGGTGGTTGCTCTAGTTCTTGACCATGATTTCATTTTGCACATCCGAGAGAGTTGCAAGGGCATTGTATGCCATAACAAGTGAACTGTCCTGAATAATATACGGAGTGGCTCCCCTGATTAGTTTTTAGCTCTCTGTTTAGGTTGTCAAAGGATGTGTAGCTGGTAGGAGACTTCAAGATAGACAAGATCTCCAATGGGTTTGGTGAAAGTAGGATGTTCTCTGTGGAGCACTTGAAGGCTCACTTACTTGGAAGAGTCTGTTAAAGATGGCCATTAAGTCTTACTAAATAGCTTGAGGTGCCTGCATCATATGTGAAAATCATGTCTAGGAAGACGTTCTCTGCTTATAAAAGTTTTATTGTTGGCATATATCTATGATGCTTCGAGCATAAATGGATGAATGTTTGATCTTGTTTTTGCACTTGCTTCAATTTAGAATGGGTTGGTCCTCTCTGTGACTTCATTTAAGTATATGGAAGGTTGAGTGCATGATGCTTATGGAAGTTCTATGTGTTGTAAAAATGTATCTCACATGTTTGATAGAAGGAAATGTATTAATATTCTTCGAGTACTTGTGAATGCCACATAAGGCTTGTGTTCCCATATCCTGCAATTACTCATGGGTTATCTAGTCTTGATATTAAAAAAGCAGTGTTTTTTACAATGTTTGTTTCATGGCAAGTTGGCAGTTCCTGGAAAACTTGTGTTCTCTATTGTGCATACAGGGCATAATTATGTTATGAATGCACTTAGTAATCACATAAGCTACATAAGTGACACTGTAACATATTTATGAGGCCCTTCCACCTTACATTGGAACTAGTCATACTTACTTTTTTCTATAATTTGGGATTAGTTCACTACACCGACTCTTAGGCTAGCAATGTGCAAACATGATGTATGCTCATAAGAGTACTTCTTGACTCTGCATCTAAAGTTGTTTAGGTCCATAAAGCTGGGATTAATCCAAGAAGGTGGATGGGCAATGCACTTCATGGGCAGGAAGATACAAGGTCTTCTTTCTCTTTGGGTTTTGCATCACTCTTGGGATGAAATGTGGTGTCCATAATGGTGTAAGGCTATGGGACACAAGTGTTCAAGGTGGTATTGTAAGGCCACCCTTAGCACACCTTGGATGTGAGGCTCCACACTCCCTGGTGGTCCTGGAAGGTTATGGACTCTTGGTTTTCTATTTGGCCTAACGTGGGGTATTCTGCCCAGGGACCTAGTCATATCTAAGAGATTGTGACCTTCATGTTTTTATTCTGCTATGACACGGTGAAAGCTTGTACTCGCTCCATGCTTTTCTTGCTGATTGTTTCAAGTGCCACATGTGCTTTCTAATAATTCTTGGAGTTGTAGGTTTTGGGGCTCTACCAAGGAGTATTACACATTTTGCTGACTCCCTTAACCACCTAATATCTATGCATGATCTTCTTCTTTGATGAAAAGCTTGCAGGTGACGGGAGCATATTGATTCTTCTCCTTGGGGGAACAGTCCATTTAATGAACGAGATTTTGAGGATATTGAATTCTTCTTTTGCCGATCTTTTATGAGAAGTTAACTGTGTACTCAATTCCTCTGATTCTGAGTGTTATAGGTTGGAAAGAATGAGAACTGCACAAACTCTTGCTACTTGCTAATGCATTTCTTTTGATTCCATTCTTCATTAAAGCAAGTCGCTACTTCTAAGTAAAGTTCTCTGGGTGGTATGCATATTGCTTATACTTTAAATGTTCTTCATGATGTAAGCATGCATTCTTTAAAAAATATTTTGTGGGAGAACATTCACATAGGGATTGAAGGTTTTTTAGACCTAAACCTAGATAAGTGTGGAGTCATAAATGAGTGATTGTCTTTCGCTAGAAGAGTAACTCTCTAGTTTCACAAAGCTCATTTAAGGCTTATGTTTTGCATTACAGGTCAACACCTTTAGAACAGTGATCTTTCTTACCTCCTATGGATGATTTGCTACTATGCCTTGCAGGGAAAGAGTTGGAAAAGATGTTTGAATCTCATGAATGATTGTAAAATGATAGGACTCATAAAGTGGCACTATTGTCTATTGATTTTATGAGCACAGAACACTCATGTTAAATTGCAAGCTTGATTGACTAGAAGCTTAGTATAAATGATGGCAGGACCATAGGCTACATTCATCTCATGCTTTACATTGCAAAATGACCCACTCTCACTTGAAAATAACAGAGTATGGAATCATTGAGACATAAGGGACAGGCACTCATGGTCTTGATAGGGGCTCCTTGTTTTGGGACTATGGTTTTTCTTTTCTTTGCAGGAGCAAGACGGTTTTTCATGCAGACTTCTCTCTAATAGAGCAAGTCTTGTGGCAATGGATGCCCCCTGAAGTGGAAACTAAAAATGGAATTAACATTTTTTGGCTGCTTCTTTTCAAAAATCAGTCTACTTGTTGTGTATGTTTAATTTTCAGGTATTGGAGCTTTGAGTGAAGGCACATTGGAAGGAGGCTGGGCTGACTGCCCCCCAAGGGGATTGTGTCGCTCAGCATTGCAGGCCTGAAAGACTTGAAGACTGACAAATTTGGATACTTGCTGGGTTGACTGCCCCCCAAGGGGATTGTGTCGCTCAGCATTGCAGGCCTGAAAGACTTGAAGACTGACAAATTTGGATACTTGCTGGGTTGACTGCCCCCCAAGGGGATTGTGTCGCTCAGCTCTAAAGATTAAAGATTTGCAGCTTGAAGTAAAGACTGAAGACTTGCAGCTTGAAGCTTGGCAGATTGAAGAATTGCAGATTTTGAAGACTTGAAGATTTTCAGACTTGAAAGACTCTACCTTGAGTCGATGCAGCTATGTATGCTCTTCTCTTAGCTTTGTCGAGGACGACAAAGTCTAGGAGGGGGAGAAGTGTTGCTCTAAGGGCTGCCCATATTTTTTCCACACTATGGCATCCTTTTTCCTTCATAAAAATACCTTTTTCCTTGTATCTAGGAGAGGTCCATATGAACACTCTCCTAAGCCCCTTTTTAATATTTGCTTTAGACTATGGTATTGAAGCCCTTTTCTTGAACCTCCTTTTTGCTCAAATCCAAAAATCCCACGTGAGAATTCTCCACGCGCCCACTCTCTCTCTAGGTGGTTATCTTTTGAAAATTCCCAAATCTCATAAAGATCCTCTTTTTGATTTAGCACATGTGGTCTTTTGACCACATGTTTTTATTCACATATGCTTTCTTTCTCTATATAAAGAAGAGCCTCATTTGTAAAGGGGGGGGTCCCTTGGCCATGTCCTTGGCCTCCATTTTGGTAATGGAAGAAGGTGTCATTTGGCTTCCACATTTCTCCTTGTGTGCTAGGCGATGATCCATGTGTGTGGGTTTGGCATTTGGGGTTGGCTTGTGTGTGAGCATTGCCCTCCCTTGCTCCTTTTGACGTTGGCCATGGTGCCATTGTTCTTGGACGTGGGTGTGTGTGCGTTGCTTGCACTTCTTGCAACTCCTCTTGGAAGAGCCCCTCACTTCCATGTGAGGCGGTTTGGGTTGGTTACTCCCCATACTTCAACACCTTGAGTAGCTCTTCTAAAGTGAGATTGCACTGCACTTTAGTATTCTTTACTACCTCTGTGTTCCTAGGTATGATTGAGTCTTCATTTCTTATCATGACTGTAGGTGCTCTCATACAAGTGGACTTTGATTCCCATGGACCTGTGAAATGGGGTAGCTCCTGTAAGGAATTGGACTCAAAGTCTAATCTCTCTTGAGATTGGGCACTCTCGTGCTCTCCATAAATGGAAGGAAGGTCTTGTGGGAATTGATCGTGTGTGTCCTCCACAAGTTCAATGGGGGGAGGAACTTCACTCTCTTTAGCCCATTTCTCTTCTTGAATCTCTCGCAAGAATTCTGGTGAGTATCGATTCATAGAAGAAGAGGTGTCTGGTTCAGTGGAGTTAGGCACATAAGCTTCCTTGGGAGGAATGCTTATTCTATCACTTGCCTTCTCCTTAGCCTAGGAGTTCTAGTGGAGCTAGAGCAATTGAAGAGGCGATTGGCCTCAAACATGGCTTGAGCCAATTCCACCATCTTGGCACACAACTTGGTTCGTTCAAGCTCTAGGTCAGCTCTAGGGTAACATCTTTCATGATCCGTTACATTTGGCCCTTCCTGGATGCTGGCTTGATATGCTCTAAGCATCATATCTTTGTCCTCGGGAGTGGGATCTGCAAAGATTGATCCTACTCGGGGTGGTGGGTGGGTTACGTGTGGTGGATTGGAAGGTTGAGGGATGGAAGGTGATGGGGATGGTAGTGGAGGTGGGGTGTGAGAGTGCGTTTGAGATGTGATTTCTATTATTTTGGCCTTGGTCTCTTGTAGACTTTCCTCAAGTTCACTCATCTTCTTTGCCCATTGCCTTTTCATACATTCATGGTTATCTCTCCAAGAACTTGTTCTCTTCTTATTCTGGCTCTCAGTCTCGTTAACCTCCGTATTCTTTCCCTGGCCTAAGTCTTGGTCTTGCTTAAGTGCCTAAGCTCTCATGATGACTTGCATTGGGGCCATGGAAGTCACACTTCCCATGGAGTCTACCACTAAGCCAATAACATTGATAGGAGCAATTTTTGACATATTGTTGGGGTTCTTGGGACACTCTTGTATCAAGTGCTCCTTCCCACAATCCGGACAAAAGCCTTGAATTGCCACAGATTGGGTTTGTGTCGGTGTCGATAAAGGACAATCATGAATGAGATGATCTCCCTGACATTGATATCATGGCCCTCTAGGAAATGGAGGTCTCATCGGCCTAGGTTGGGGTCTTGAGTTGGGGATTGCATACATGACATTTGCATATTCTGGCTCCCAACTAGATTCACTCGGTTCTTCATAATAGTATGACTCACTATGCTCCAATGACTGTATGTAGTAAGCCTGTGGGCTCTCAATATGGGTAGAGTCAAAACTATGATCACTCGGATCACTTTCTGAAAGCAATGGCTACCTTTTCTGCTAGATCCTCAATTGATGTGGATTGTGAGGAAGTGAGACTAGTAGAACTATCTGAATCTTTATAGATCTTTGAGAGTTCTAATTCCTCCCCTAGATTATCCTCAATGTCTATGCACATGCGTACACATTCTTCTATGGATCGAGGGTCCTTCAAGTACACATATGATCTCAGCTTGGTACTTAACAATCCATCTAGAAACAAGGCCACTTGCTTGGCTAGAGTGGGTAACTCTGGAGTCGGGCATCTCTCTAGGTATTGCCTAAACCTTCTTCCTGCGAGCCTCACTGTCTCTTGAGGTGTTTTCTTAAAGCTATATATCAGGGAGGATGTGTTATGCCTAATACCACTCTTGGAAAACTCAGTGATGAATGCTTCAAGCAGTTGATCTATACTTATGTACTAATCTTGGTGAAGTGGTTGAAACCAAGTCAATGCAGTGTTCTTGAGAGTTAGGCCAAAAGCATTGTATTGAGTGAACAAGTCTTCAACTTGTTCAGCTCTCAAAACTTGCCTAAACTTTGCTACATGGTCATACGAGTCTCCTGTGCCATCGAAGCAATTCTTCATGGAATTAACCAATTGTCTGGGTCTTAAGGTTCTAGCATGTTCTCTAGGCCTTGGCAGAGGGAATTTGTCTGTATTTCTTGGATTCCTTGGATCCCTATGTCTCTCCCTGTCCATTCTATCCGTCTCTATCCTCGTTCTCTCTCTTCCAAGTGGATTAGCAAAGCTCACCTCGGGTCTATTTCTACTCCTCTCTCTTTGTGTTCCATGAGCTTGAGATGTTCCAGCTCCTTGGTGACCATAAGACACAGTGGATCGAGGTTGGGGAAAAACAAATTCACCCTTCCAAGTGTATGCGTGTCTTCCATGCTCTGAGACCACAAAGATCCTCTCTGAAGCATCATCTAAGTAGGTCACTTTGCCTGGGCTATCAGGATCTTTGAATTCATAGATGGTGAGGGCTCCCACTTCATTAGGCTTCTCAGGCTTATACCTCCAAAAAGCCTCATCCGTCTCTCGATTCACGAGCAAATCTATGCTCCTATTGTCCTGGGGAACCCACTCTGGCATGATTATTCTCGTCAGAACTGACTTGCCTCGAGGGGTTTTTGGCTCCTTTCCCTTACTCTATGTCTCCTATTTTGACCTCTGGGATTATGTTGCCAAATTCATCTGTTCTTTCTGGTTGGCTTGTGACCACATACATTGTTCCTTCTTTATCAATGTAGGAATCATTTTCAAACTTGACTACAGGGTGTTCTAGTCCAATGGGCTGATTCGGGTTTTTAATTAGGACAACAGATCTTCTTAGAACATCCTCATAGATACGTGCACCTAAGCGGTTGGTCTGGATATACTCCAATTGAGTCCTGTAGGGACCCTCATGTTTTTCCAGGTATGCCACTCCTAAGCTACCTATAGGTCTCTCCATGCTGTAAGACATCTCCGAGTCACTAATTTCTGAGTCTAGAGCATAGGGGTAATCACTCGATTGCTGGGCCCAAGATCTGGCCGTATGGTTGACACTAGCCTCGGATGATCTAATACTTTGACGGTCTCTCCCTAAGTGTCTTCCCGATCTAAGGTTCATATGCCCTTTGTACGTTGCTGATTCTTTGATACCAATCACTTGTTCCTTTTGAGTTCCTTTGTGTGTGTTTTCTTGTCTTTAGTTAAGCGTTGTCAGGAGCATTTAAGTGTGTCATACTTAATGTTCTTTGTCCAATTAGCTTAAGTTCTTTTATTTTAAGTTGTCCCTTGACTGCAATTTAACCTATTCTTGGACTTGAGAAGTTAGAGGCTTTTAGAACTTGAGTATTCCTATCGTACCCCTAGTCAATCAGGACAACTACTCGCACTTAGCCTATGCTAAGAATGGACTGAGGACCTCAAGTCGCCTCGTTGCTATGCTTGTCTGCCCAGGAAGCGCCTTCCCAAGTTTGCACACAATGGCACTTGCTTTGCTTCCTCCAATAGCTCTCGATGATCCTGTAAAAAATTCCAAGTTTAGCTCAAGTTCTTACCTTCAATTGACATACAACTTATTTCAGACACTTTGAATGACCCTTGTTCCCCCTTTTGTATTGCCAAAAATTTTTCTCTAGAGCTCCCTTGGTGTACCTACCCCACAAAGGGTCAACTTCAAAATACCACGAGCTTTTCGACACGAGCTTTTCGACAAGCCCTAGAGCTCAAAAAACAGATTTCATGTGAAAAAGTTATGACAGTTCAGGGTTTAGGGGGTTAATCAGACAAACAGATCCTTTCAGGAGTTTAGTGCATTTTTCTAAGGCCTTTGTAAGTGTATGAGTAATTGAGTATGCAAATATGCCCAGAATTGAGCCTAAATTTTCAAAAAAGTACCCCTTTATTTTTTTTGCCGAAAATGCCTATCTATCACGATAGACGGTGTCTATCGCGATAGACACTGGCTGTCAGGGGGGTTTTCTGTCGCGATAGATGGTGTCTATCATGGGGTCCTATCTGTCGTGATAGACAGTGTCTGTGGCGATAGATGCTCTCTGTCGTCTGTCGTGATTTGGTCTGTCATGATAGACGGTGGCTGTCACGATAGACGATGTCTATTGTCCGTCATGATTTGGTCTGTCACGATAGACGGTGTCTGTCGTGATAGACGGTCTCTGTCGTCTATCATGATTTGGTATATCGCGATAGATGGAGTCTATCGTCTGTCGTGCTTTTGGGTCTGTCGCGATAGATGGTGTCTATCGTGATAGACGGTCTCTATTGTTGGCTCCTGTCTGTCACGATAAACGGGTGTCTGTCGTCTGTCGTGGGTGTGTCTGTTGCGATAGACGGTGTCTGTCGCGATAGATGGCCTCTGTCGTGGGGTGTTGTCTGTCATGATAGAATGAGTCTGTCGCAATAGACTATGTCGGTCGCGATAGACTGAAAAAATGCAAATTTTTTAGAATTTTTTAGTGATTTGGAGTGCTCCCATGGTGTAGGTTATCGTGCCAAACATGCATTCAAAAAATATTAAGTTTTTCTGTCTGTCGCGATAGACAGAGGTCGTCGTCTCGGGACCTGTGCAGAGTTTTGTCGTACATGCGCAAGCTGCTGGAGATGGTGGTACATCTAGATCCTACACCAAAAGCTCAAAAAACACACAAAAACTGATAGCATGCAAGCTCTCTCTAACTCTCTCTCACAAGTGAAATGAGGGAAATGAGGTGGGGAGTGGAATATGAACCAAAATTGAAATTTTTGTGAAGATGGAGATGGAGTTGGGAGATGGTGAGGATGATGATGGTGATGCAAAAACAAGAAAATCTGAAGAAAAATAAGGAAAAGAAAGGATATTACCTATGACTCCAATGTCTCAACTCTACGTCTTATTATCACACGCTCATCCTCGAAGCTCTCTCCTCGGAAATGGCGCCAAATTTGGTGTCACTCTAGCACAATGGTGAGTACCAATGTGAGTAGATCCACCTCATAATTGTCAATCCGTGGACACGTGAGGACTAATATGAAGACTATGAGCAAGTGATGGCACAAGTGCATGAGTCATAAGCACACAAACATGCACACACATACACGCACACGCGCACACAAGGCAAGAACAAGGAGAGGAACAATGGAGTCCCTTGCATTAGTCAAAAAGTCTCTTACATAAGCTCAATTCACAAACAATCTAACCTAAAAAATGAGCTCTCTAGCTCTTTTTATAGTTTTCTAACTAGCTTTGGCCTTGTCCAAACCTAGTGTCCGGCCTAGTTAAAAATCAGGTTCTAGAGCCTATTTAAGGGCTCAAACGGAGTCTAAAAATTATGAAAATTGGTATGTAGCCAATTCTAATACTACCAAAAATGGGATTTACAATGTGTGTGTAGTGATGAAAATCACTTGAGTTGGAAATTGTTTATGAAAAAAATGATTGGGCCTTGTTGCCATATTATGCATGACTGTTCCTTTCTGCAGTATGCTCTGCTTATGACTTGTATGCCAACAACTTGCCAACACATATTTTCTTAAGAAGCCCTATTTCCATTGTGAGTATAGTGAGTGCAACCAATCAAATTTCAAAAGATCGTGGACCTTCAAAAAGAAAACCCTCGGTGAAGTGTTTTCCTTGATTCAGGGTAAAAATTACTAAAAAAATCATAAAAATTTGATAAAACTATAAACAAATTTAGAAAATCAAAATATTTCAAGTGTGTGTTGAGTAGTGGATGAGGATGTATGAGGTGTGTGTTGAGTAGTGGATGAGGATAGTTGAAGAAAAATTTAGAAAATCAAAATATTTCACGTGAAGTCAAAATTGTTTTTTTTTTTAATTTTCATTTTCTTTTATTTTTTTTAATTTAAAAAATCTTTGTTGAGTTTTGATAAATTGCAGGTGACAATTGATTTGGAGTTATTGAAGAACATTTGAAAAGATCAAGTGGGAAGGAGTCAAAAAATTCAATTTTCAGGGAGTTCCAGAAAAACACTATTCTCATCTCAGAATCACGATTTTTAGTAAGATGGTGAATTTACTTCATTTGTACTTTTGGGCATCAAGGTAATTCATTAAAGGCCTTATAAGTTGCACATTTGAAGGAAATCAAAATTTGAGTAAGTTTTGAGCACAAAATCATCAAATCTGGGTTTTGGGCACCAAATCGTGATTTTCATCAATATGAAGAAGAATGTAAATTTTGCTTTTGAGGATGGGATATCATAAGTGAAGTAATGATTTTGCATGGGAGCAAGAATCATCAAATTTGGGACTTATATTCTTAAAGTCACTCACAATCACGATTTTCTAGGCCTATAAAAGCACAAACTTCCTTTCAAACGAAATTAAGAGAGAGAGAGAGTGAGAGAGCTGGAGAGAGAGAGTGAGCAAACAGTTGCGATTCTCAGCAGATTAGTAAACTTGTGCACATTTGGCAATCTAGCAAGCAAGGTATTGATTTTACACCTTATTTTGCATTAGATAAATCTTCGAAGTCGTGTTTTTTTGAAAAAAATCAATAGAAATAGAAAAACATAAAAATCGTGATTTTCTGTTTTTGTGTTTTGCATAGCATTTTTTTGAAGTTTTGCATTATTTCTTTTATTGCATGCTAATAAAATAGGTAGACGCTTCAGAACTTGCACTCAAAATCAAAAAAATCAAAACACAAAAAATTCACAAATTTTGCACAAAATCACGATTGTGTGCAAGGACCAAAATCACGATTTCCAGAATGCAATTTTCATCAAAAAATTGTGTTTTTAACGATTGTGAGCAATCACGATTGTCTAGAAATCATAGGATCGTGAGAATCACGATTTTAAGTTCAAAATCGTGAAAAATACGATTTTGTGCTCAAAGTCATGAAAAAAACACAATTTTGAGTCAAAATCGTGAAAAACATGATTTTGAGTCAAAGTCGTGAAAAAACACGATTTTGAGTCAAAGTCATGAAAAACGCGACTTTGGATCAAAGTCGTGTAAAAACACAATTTTCAACCAAAATCATGAAAAACACAATTTTCAACCAAAATCGTGAATACGATTTTGGTAAAAAATTGTGAAAAAACAGGACTTTCATTCAAAATCGTGAAAAACATGATTCTGACACTAGAATCGTGAAAAAACATGATTGTCAATCAAAATCATGAAAAACACGATTTTGGTCAAAAATCGTGGAAAAACACGATTTTGGTCAAAAATCGTGGAAAAACACGATTTTGGTAAAAAATTGTGAAAAGACACGATTTTCATTGAAAATCATGGAAAAACACGATTCTAAGCGATAATCATGGAAAAACAAGATTTTCATTCAAAATCGTGAAAAACAAGATTCTGACACTAGAATCATGAAAATCACGATTGTGTCCAAAAAATTGTGAAAAAAAACATGATTTTGGATCACAAAAGGTGATATCATTTAAATTAAATACCAAAGGAAAATATCTTGGTGCAAATCAAATAAAAGTACTTTGAGTAAAATCACATTTTGATCACAATCATGAAAAAACATGATTCTTACTAGAGAATCGTGGAAACCACGATTTTGAACCAAAACTGATAATCATGGTTCTTTCTAGATCACGATTTTGGTCAATTCAAAGAGTTTATAACACTAGATTTTATAAAATCTTAGACTTAGCTGTTATAGGTATAAAAGATTAATAGCCTTGGTGAAAAAAGTTGTTGATATATTTAAGTAGTGATGTGTGTGAACACTATAGGATCGCCGAGGCACTTTTTTCCCTCTTTATGGGGTTTTTTTCCCCCGGCTTGTATATACGCCTATTGCCCTAATGGGCTACTTATCTTTGTACATTCTCTAGTAATACATTCCGTATTGTGTGTTATGCTCCAAGCTTCTTCTTCTTCCTTGTGTTGTTCGCATGCTTTCGCAGACGTTTAACTCCAACAATTGGTATTAGAGCAGGTCGTTGCTTCGTCTAGGGTGCCGTCGACACTCCTCCGATTGCAGTCTCAGAATCACACGAATTTTGGTGAGCATGTTGGAGTAAGACGTCTGCGGAAGCACGCAAACAGCACAAGGAAGAAGAAGAAGCTTGGAGCACAACACACAATACTGAATGTATTACTAGAGAATGTACAAAGATAATTAGCCCATTAGGGCAATAGGCGTATATACAAGCCAGGGCAAAAGAAACCTCCTAAAGAGGGAAAAAAGTGCCCCGATGGTCCTAGTGTGTTCACACACATCACTACCTAAATATATCAACAAATCCCCCCTGGGAGTGATGCGGTGAACAAGGAGCCGGCACTCATGTATAAGGAAGTGCCAAGCTATGTGGAAATCACTCCACAAAAGGAAGTAAGCCCAAAGCTTTGCGGAAAGCTTCAAACTTCTCCCTAGGCAGAGCCTTCGTGAAAAGGTCTGCAATGTTCTTCAATGTGGGCACATATGCCAAGCTGATCTCCCCAGCAGAGAACCTCTCCCTGACATAGTGATAATGCACCTCAATGTGCTTAGTGCGAGCATGGAACACAGGGTTCCTCGCAACTGCCAATGCGCTATGACTGTCAGTGAAGATGGTGGTGGCAGAAGACTGACCAACACCCAAATCAGCCATAAGGCGTCTAAGCCACACACACTCAACAGTAGCTGTGAAAGCTGCCCAATACTCAGCCTCACAACTGGAAGTGGCCACAATAGGCTGCTTCTTGCTCAACCAAGATATACATGAGCTACCAAGCATGAAGCAAAAGCCACTAGTGGACACACGAGTGTCATAGCAACCAACCCAATCAAAGTCACAAAAAGCATGCAAATCTGGCGGTAGTGATCCCCCCTTGGGATAAAACAACCCAAGTAGACGAGTACCACTCAAGTAGCGAAAGATGCGCTTAACTGCCTGCCAATGCTTGACTCCTGGGCAATGCATAAATCTGCTCATCTATGAGACAACAAATTGAATATCTGGCCCAGTAATGCATAAGTAAATCAAGCATCCAACAGCCTACTGATAGAGAACATCATCAAATGCATCTCCAGCATCATGAAGACTCAATCGTAAACCTGTCTCCATAGGAATGGCAATAGGCTTACAGTCTTCAAGGCCAAAATGCTGCAATAATGTGTCAATATATTTCGTTTGACACAAAGCCATTCCACCATCAACTTGCATAAACTGAATGCCCAAATAGTGATGCAAATGCCCCAAATCAGACATCTCAAATGAGGCCCGCAAATCAGCCTTGAAATCAACAATATGCTTCTCAATAGGACCAGTGAGCAACATGTCATCAACATAGACAACAATTATCAGAAGCACATCATTAGCACGCTTAATATATAAGGTGCTTTCAATTGGATTGTTCTCAAAACCATGTGCAATCAGATAGGCATGTATCTTCTCATACCAAGCACGTGGTGCTTGCTTTAAACCATATAATGTGTTCTTCAACCTGCACACCTGGTTTTCATTCCCTTTTTGCACAAAGCCACGGGGCTAAAAAACATACACTTCTTCATGCAAGTCACCATTCAGAAATGTTGTTTTAATGTCCAACTGATGTACATTCCAACCATGATGGGCTACAAGTGCACAAATGCTCCGAACAGTAGTCATACGACATGTAGGTGCAAAGCTCTCATCAAAATCAATGCCTCTTTCTTGTGCATAACCCTTTGCAACAAGCCTAGCCTTATACCTATCAACTGTACCATGAGGTTTACGTTTCAGCTTGTATACCCACTTAGTGACAATGGGCTTCTTGCCAGGAGGCAATTCACATAAAGACCATGCACCATTCTTCATTGCAGCATCATATTCAGATTGCATAGCAGCCATCCAATTTTTCTGAATTTTGTGCTTCATCAAATGAAACACACTCATTCTCATCACAGAGACTAGATGCAGCCATATCATAGCAATCTGATGCAAAAGAGGCACTATGAGAGCTGAACGAGTACGATATGACAGAGGTGCATCTAATTTGCTGTCACGCAAAGTCTGCACCAGCCATTTTGGCATAGTTTTTGCCTGCTCAATATCAGTTCTCTCATCAACTAGTGCATCATGTAAATCTGCATCAGAAATGGAATGATCTGCATCATCACATGAAACGTGTAAAGGCTGAGAAGTTGCCTCATTAGGACCAGCACTAGGCTGTCCACCTGTAAAAAGAGGCATCAAAGTATCATACATGTCTTTGGAGCTAACAGATGTCTCCTTAGTACATGAAAGCAATGGTTGAATAGCATCCTCCGCAAAAACAACATCACGGCTTACCAGAATGCGTTTAGTCTGTGGATGATACAGACGATAGCCTTTACTTTTAGAACTGTACCCAACAAAAATACATTTTACTCCTTTATCAGACAATTTCCTGCGATGTTGTTCAGGCACTAATGCATATGCCAAACAACCAAAAACAGGCAGATGAGCAATATATGGCTTGCGATCATGCCAAGACTCATATGGAGTGATAGACTGCAGTGCTTTAGTGGGACACCTGTTCAGTACATATGCTGCACACATGACAACCTCAAGCTAGAAACTATGAGGTAAAGCCTGACTCTTGACCATACACCTCGCCATCTCCATGAGAGACCTGTTCTTTCGTTCAAAAAATCCATTCTATTGAGGTGTATAGGGCATTGTACACTGGTGCTTTATCCCACGTTCAACCAAAAATGCATTAAAATCAGAAGACATATATTCCTCCCCCCGATCAGAACGGAGGGTGCCCATTTTACATGCTGACAGATTTTCAGCCAAAACCAAAAACTGTTTAAAGCACATGAAGAATTCGGACTTTGCCTTCAATGGATATACCCATGCATGCCTGAAAAAATCATCGATGAAAGTCACGAAGCAAAGATAATTCCCAAAAGAAGGTGTCTGAATAGGACCACAGACATCACTATGTACAAGCTGCAATTTTTGAGTAGCCCGAACTGAACCATCTTTTGGAAAGGATGAACGCTGCATTTTGCCCAAAATACAGCCTTCACAAACATGTTTTCCAGGTGCCTCAAGTTTGGGCAACGAGGACACCATTTCAGATTTCTGTAGGCATAGCAAACTAGAAAAATTTAGATGACCAAAGCGTGCATGCCAAAGCTTTGCATCTGACATAGCCTGCGAATCATTTACTGCACATGCCAAATCATTTACAGATCTTTCATAGTCTATGAGAAACGTGCCATTATTCCACACATTCGCTCTTGCAAAACAACTAAGGATGCTTGGGATACACTTACCACATTGTACCGAGCTAGGAATGAGGCTCGTGTTGCTTACCTCCGAAAACAATTGCAGAGTGAGCACATGAATGAAGATGATTCTATGGATAGTTTCCTAACGAAGATCAAAGACTTGAAGGAACAGTTGATTTCTGCTAATGAGGTTATACCAGATAGCTCACTTGTGCAGACCGTTTTGAATGGTCTTCCTGATTCATATCAGAGTTTTTCTTCTACTCTTCGGTTGATGATGAAAGGCAATCCGAATGCCTTATCATTTGAGGAGTTAGTCTCTGTTCTGTTGCAGGAAGATCTGTCCAGGCAGAATAGGTCCATTATGTGAGTTGCAGATCAAGCTTTCCTGGCTAGTTAGAAGGGCAAAGGAAAATGGAGCTCTTCAACTAGTAAGCAAAAATCTGCTAATTCTGCATATTTGAAGAAGGAAGATAAAGATGAGAGGAAATCAGAAAAGCAGAAATTGTTTTGTAAGTACTGTAAATGGAATGATCATATCATAAAGAGCTGTCCAAAAATGGCTGCTAAAGAGGCAAAGAAGAAAGAGGCTGGAATGGTTGTTGTATAGGCCTCTACACCAAAAACAGAGTCTGCTAATCTTGTGCAAGAAGAAGAATGGGCGTTTACTACTGTATGCAGTTTTGACCCATCTTCTCATGAGCAGTGCATGTCTGCAGTAGACTCAGATGTTCCAGTATTTTGACAGTGGGGCGACCAAACATATTACCTCGCAGCGCAGTTTCTCATCTTCACTCGAGCCTACCCCTACAGGGAATAGTATTACATGCGCCAACAACTCCTCTTATCCTGTTATGGGAGTTGGTAAGGTCATTTTGACTACTGCTGATGGTAGTTATTTCACTTTGTCAAATGCTTTATTTGTGCCAGGGATCAAGAAGAACCTGTTATCAGTTTCTGCATTAGCCAAGATTGGCTTGGTTGTGAAATTTGTTGATGACAGGTGTACAGTTCATGATCTCTCAAATGGCGATGTCATTATTGCTTCTGGCATTTAATGTCGTGGGCTGTATAGGCTCATAGACTATGAAAGATCAGTAAATGGTTTGTCATGTGTAGTAAATGATTCTCAGGCTATGTTAGATGCAAAGCTTTGGCATGCATGCTTTGGTCATTTGAATTTTGCTAGTTTGCTATGCCTAGAGAAATCTGAAATGGTGTCCTCTTTGCCCAAACTTGAGGCACCTGGAAAACATGTTTGTGAAGGCTCTATTTTGGGCAAAATGAAGTGTTCATCCTTTCCAAATGATGGTTCAGTTCGGGCTACTCAGAAATTGCAGCTTGTACATAGTGATGTCTGTGGTCCTATGCAGACACCTTCTTTCGGGAATTATCTTTACTTTGTGACTTTCATCGATGATTTTTCCAGGCATGCATGGCTATATCCATTGAAGGCAAAGTCCGAAGTGTTCATGTGCTTCAAACAGTTTTTGGTTTTGGCTGAAAATCTGTCAGCATGTAAAATGGGCACCCTCCGTTCTGATCGAGGGGGGGAGTATATGTCTTTTGATTTTAATACATTTCTAGATGAACGTGGGATAAAACACAGTGTACAGTGTCGTATACACCTCAACAAAATGGAGTTGCTGAACGAAAGAACAGGTCACTCATGGAGAAGGTAGAGTCTTCGTGAAAAGGTATGCAATGTTCTCTTGCATGGGCAAATATGCCAAGCTGATCTCCCCAGCAGAGAACCTCTCCCTGACATAACAATAATGCACCTCAATGTGCTTAGTGCGAGCATGGAACACAGGGTTCCTTACTATCACTGAAGATGGTGGTGGCAGAAGACTGACCAACACCCAAATCAGCCATAAGGCATCTGAGCCACACACACTCAACAGTCACTGTGAAAGCTACCCTATAATCAACCTCACAACTGGAAGTGGCCACAGTAGGCTGCTTCTTGCTCAACCAAGATATACATGAGCTACCAAGCATGAAGCAAAAGCCACTAGTGGACACACGAGTGTCATAGCAACCAACCCAATCAGAGTCAGAAAAAGCATGCAAATCTAGTGGTAGTGATCCCCCCTTGGGATAAAACAACCCAAGTAGCCGAGCACCACTCAAGTAGCGAAAGATACACTTAACCACCTGCCAATGCTTGGATCCTAGGCAATGCATAAACCTGCTCATTTGTGAGACAACAAACTGAATTTTTGGCCGAGTAATGCATAAGTAAATCAAGCATCCAACAGCCTACTGATAGAGAACAGCATCAAATGCATCTCAAGCATCATGAAGACTCAATCGTAAACATGTCTCCATAGGAGTGGCAATAGGCTTACAGTCTTCAAGGCCAAAACGCTGCAATAATGTGTCAATATATTTCGTTTGACACAAAGCCATTCCACCATCAACTTGCATAAATTGAATGCCCAAATAGTGATGCAAATGCCCCAATTCAGACATCTCAAATGAGGCATGCAAATCAGCCTTAAAACTAGCAATATGCTTCTCATTAGGACCAATGAGCAGCATGTTGTCAACATAGACAACAATGATCAGAAGCACATCATTAGCACACTTAACATATAAGGTGCTTTCAATTGGACTGTTCTCAAAACCATGTGCAATCAGATAGGCATGTATCTTCTCATACCAAGCACGTGGTGCTTGCTTCAAACCATATAATGCCTTCTTTAACCTGCACACCTGGTTTTCATGCCCTTTCTGCACAAAGCCACGAGGTTAAAAAACATACACTTCTTCATGCAAGTCACCATTCAGAAATGCATTTTTAATGTCCAACTTATGTACATTCCAACCATAATGGGTTGCAAGTGCACAGATGCTCCGAACAGTAGTCATATGGCATGTAGGTGCAAAGGTCTCATCAAAATCAATGCCTCTTTCCTGCGCATAACCCTTTGCAACAAGCCTAGCCTTATACCTGTCAACTGTACCATCATGTTTACGCTTCAGCTTGTATACCCACTTACTTCCAATGGCCTTCTTGCCAGGAGGCAAGTCACATAAAGACCAAGTACCATTCTTCATTATTGCATCATATTCAGATTGCATAGCAGCCATCCAATTGTTTGAATTTTGTGCTTCATCAAACGAAATAGGCTTAGTCTCATCACAAAGACTAGATGCAGCCATAGCATAGCAATCTGATGCAAACAAGGCACTATGAGAGCCTGATCGAGTACGATATGATAGAGGTGCATCTAATTTCCTGTCACGCAAGGTCTGCACCAACCATTTTGGCATAGTTCTTGCCTGCTCAATATCAGATCTCATCAATAAGTACATTATGTAAATCTGCATCAGAAATGGAATGATCTGCATCATCACATGAAACTTGCAAAGGTTGAGACGTTGCCTCACTAGGACCAGCACTAGACTATCCACCTGTAAAAAGAGGCAGCAAAGTATCGTACATGTCTTTGGAGCTAACAGATGTCTCGTTAGTACATGAAAGCAATGGCTGAATAGCATCCTCCACAAAACCAACATCACGGCTAACCAGAATGCATTTAGTCTGTGGACGATACAGACAATAGTCTTTACTTTAAGAACTATACCCAACAAAAATACATTTTATTACTTTATCATCCAATTTTCTGCGATGTTGTTCAGGCACTAATGCATATGCCAAACAACCAAAAACATGCAGATGAGCAATAGATGGCTTGCGATCATGCCAAGCCTCATATGGAGTGATAGACTGTAGCGCTTTAGTGGGACACCTGTTCAGTACATATGCTGCACACATGACAGCCTCAAGCGAGAAACTATATGGTAAAGCTTGACTCTTGACCATACACCTCGAAGAGGATTAATCTCTCAAAAATAATCGGTTTGGAGATTAGAAAACACCTTAAGGATAGAGAAAATCATCAAAATCATGATTTGGACAAGAACACGACTTTGACTTACTTGGAGTACAATTTAAGTTCAAAGTCAAAACTTTGGTATTCATCTAGGAAAAATAGGACTTCTAAAACATTATTAGTCAAATAAAGTTCCAAATAGTGGAAATCAACTCACAACATGGAAATCATGAATTTATAAAACATAGAAAAATTTGAAAGAAAACTCATAAAAAAACACTGAAAAGAGCAAATTAGGGTTTGACCTAGAAAACATAAGCAAGAGCAGTTTTTAGAGAAAATTCTAAGCAAGTGGATGATTTTGAGATCAAACATCAAGCTCTCTACACTTAAGACACAAGTGTCATCAGGAGGGAATATACATATGAGTAATTCTCAACAAGGAGAATTGGAACATAGAGACAACATGGAAAACCTAAATGAGACAAATAAAACTCAAGATACAAATGACTTTAGAAAGATCATCAAATATATGTATACAAATAGGTTTGGAGTCTATGTGTATCAAGATGGCATGCATAAGTTCCTCATCAGACTGAGAAACTTAGAAATTCCTTTGAATTTGATACCAGTGGTACAATTCAGAGATGGCAAGTATGAGGATAGACAAGGTTGTGTCTATATACTCTCACATGACCTTGAAAATTCAAATGGCCTTGGTCAATGTGCAGATAAGAGACCTTGGGATCAAGAATTGGGGCAAACAGACATGACAAGACCAAGTGGAAATCAGATTCCTATTGAAACACAAAAGGCAAGGAGGTCACACAATTATCCAAACCCTTTTGAAAGGGAAGGAGATGAGATACCTGATTTTCCCATTAGAAGGAGACAACCATGGCAAAACCAAGGGAGAATGCTTAGACCCTATCAGGTGGCAAAATGCATGAAAAAATAGTATGAAGGGTACCCAGACCCTCATGCTCATGCAACAGAGTTCAGATAGCTGATTAGGGCTGAAGAAGTAGAGGACTATAAAGTTCAATTTGAAGCCTTTGGTCTAACTCTAACTGGACTTGCATTATCTTGGTTCATACTTTTGAGAAAGGAAATGTACCTAGCTATGGAGTCATTCCTTGAAGCCTTCATAGGTGAATTTTCAAAAACTCGTATCAAACATAGCACGACCATACTGATACATAGTTTCAAACAACAAAAGGATGAGAATGTGAGAGAAGTCGCTAAGAGGTTCAAACAGTATATTGACAGGTGTCCCAAAGAATGGCTAGACAAGTGTCTCTGCTCATAGAAGGATTGAGGAGTGCACAATTGAGAACCCTAGTGTACTATAGGAGATGTCCTGACTTAGGGGCCTGTGTCAAGGAGGCAATAGATTTAGAAGACAACAGGGGGCAGGATTTGTTGGCATTTGATCAACCAAGGTCAAATGAAGACAGAATTCCACCAACTAAGGAGTTAGCAAAAGCCATTGCCAAAGCCCTAGAGGTTAGCACAAAAAAATGGTAAATACAAGACCGACACCAAATAAGAAGTGCTACAATTGTGGAGAGAATCATCAGGCATATCAGTGTCCATATCATAAACCTCAACATTTGCAAGACAGGAAAACACTCAAGTATTGCATTTTAGAGAAAAAATGGGCAAACCATACTAGAGAGGAGTGCTTTTACAATAAACACCATGCTAGAGAGAGATAATATATGAACCAACACAATCCACAAAGAGAAATTGGCTTTGCTGAACAACCTAGACTTGTAGACAATAACCACCATTGCCTACAAATGTGGTACCAGTGAAATACACTCTTGTAGAAGAGGAAAGTCCAAGATCTAGACCATCTTTTAGGAAGGATTATCATTCTTTTGAGGGATACCAAGAAGACTGGGAGGAAAATGAAATGAGAGAACCAGACTTACAAACCTTAGATTTGGGAAATGGAAGAATAGAAATGGACACAACTACATTCATGTACATAACAAATAATTACATGCCCAATCAAAGATCCCAATTCAAAGGAAGTCAGAAGGCAACATGTTATAGATGTGGGGGAGAGCATTTCATTAGGGATTGTCCACAACCTCCAACACTAAGAGTAGATGGAGAGTTTTGTAAGGATTTTGGCAGGGAGCACTTAATCAGAGATTGCCCAAGAAACCCTCAGAAACAATAAAACACATCTAGTAACATACCGCTGAAAGCAGTAAAGATAGTAGAGCAGGAAGAACTGAGTGAAAATGAACCAGTGGCATTAAATGCCATAACTAGAGCTCAAGCCAAGGAACAAGGCATCATAGTAGAAACACAGATTGTGGATAACAAGAAAAATCTATTCTCAAAAGAGAAGAAAAATAGACAAAAATGTAGATGGGAGAAAAAGATAAGAGCTAGTAAAACTGTAGCCTTAGAAGAGGAAACTGATAGTAACTCAAACCCTAGTCAACAACAAAGTACACAGAAACAAGGAGGGATGAAAAACTCAAAGTGCTTGGATACACTGATAGAAGCCTATAAAGGTAGAATTAAAGATGGAACAAACCCTACAGATCATGTGCTAGCTTATCCAATGCCAGATATTGAGGGGGAGAGAATGCACAGGTGTAAACAGATCATTAGAGAAGCACAAAACAATTTAGAAGAGGTAGGCAACCATAAAAAGATATCTGAGGAGTCAAATTCAGAAAAATCCAAGGAACATTTAGTTGGGAAAGAGCACTTAGGAAAGGAGGAAAAACAAATAACTCTTCAGTTCAATTTAAACAAACACTATACAATTTTATGTCAAACCACATGGGAAGAGTTAATAAAACAAAAGCCTCATTTACACCATAACATGAAGATCTCGGAACCAATTCACATTGCCAAGATACACAATTTCAAGAAACAGAAGAATTGTTGTATATACCTATTGACAAGATAGGAGGCTCCTGTGAGGTGGAAGAAGGGAACTCAACCTTGAGAGTACAATTTGGTGACCATTATGCCAAAGCAATATTGGATAGTGGATCATATGACCAAACAAATCAGGAAGAAATGGGGGGAAAATGAACTGATACCTACCAAGATGAGATTACAACTTGTAGATGGACATCTAGAGGTACCCCTAGGAATCTGGGAGAAGGTGATCATGGAAATATGTGGGATAGCAATAGAGCATACCTTTGCCATAGTTGAATTTCCACAGCCTACCTCTTATGAAATCATCCTAGGCAGAACATTCATGAGACAAATGCAGATTGTGCAAGATTGGGGTAGAGATTGTTTATACCTTCAGAGCCAAGTAAAAGTAACCAAGGTAAACCTAAGAAATGGGCAGTATTGTGATATATCCCCTTAGGAGTCGTTTAGAGTGCATCAGAATCAAGATTCAAGTGAAGAGTCTAGAAGTGAAGATCAGAGTGAAAAGGAATCACCAATTTGGAGGTTTAATGCCATAAGAACAAGAAACATAAGAGAATTTTGTTGAGAAAAGAAGATTGTCAAAACGAAAGGAAATTAGAGGATGAGAATTACATTCTAGAGAAATTTGATGATGAAGAATTTGAGCCCTATGGTTGGAGTCAGATATTTTCTACAATGGATGTGGCCAATGATGAATGTGTGGGAGTCAAATTTCAAGATGAAGAAGGATATGATGTCTTCCATGTAGGAGTACAAATGATGAGAGTGACAAAGTCAGAAGAGAGTCTGAAGGAATCTGTACTTTTAAGTATTGACAAAACATAATTTTTAGAAGAAGTGCATGCTTAGGATGCTATAAAAGACAAAATCTCAAGAAATTATAAAAAGTTTGTACACAAAGAGATTAATGAAGATCCAAAGCTTGAAATGAGTAGAACAGAAGGCACTTAAGGAAGAGGAGCAAAATTTTGATGTACCTTCAAATTTCAAGACTTATGAGGTGGAGGATATATTACTTTTGAAAATGAAACCAAAAAGGGATAAGAAAAAGGGGGAATCATATGAAAATGAGGAACAAACCAAGAAAGTGGTGATCGCTCAAGAGGAAGGGGAGGATAAACACATTGTCATAGCTGATGATATGTCAAACGAGGAGGAGGAAGCACTAACAAAATTGGCTAAGGAATATAGGGATGTGTTTGCATACAGTTACAAAGATTTGAAAGGAATTGACCCTAAAATTTGTGAACACAAAATTCCTATTACTCGTGATGCAAAACCTAGCAAACAGAGACACTACACATTTAATGACAAATACTCTACTAAAATCAAGGAGGAGATTGATAAATTGCTTGCTGCCAATTTTATTTATGAAATTGAGTACATTGAGTGGATATCTCCTATAGTTGTGGTACCTAAGAATAATGGAAAGCTCAGGGTGTGTATTAACTTGAAAAAGGTTAATGCAACAACTATAAGAGATAGCTATCCATTACCTATAACTGATCATCTCCTAGAGAGAGTTGTAGGGAAAGAAGTTTATAGTTTCTTGGATGGTTTTTTTGGATATAACCAAGTACCTATTGCCTTGGAGGATCAACATAAAATTGCATTCTCCACTAAATGGGGATTATATGCATTTAGGGTTATGCCCTTTGGACTAACCAATGCACTAGCAACCTTTCAAAGGTTGATGTGTCATGTGTTCAAAGAATTTCTTAGAACCATGATGGAAATTTATGTTGATGATCTCTATACCTTTTCACTGAAAAGACAAAATTACTTGCAAGACTTGGAGAACATATTCAAGAAATGTAGAACTTACAGAGTATATTTGAATCCTGAGAAATGTGTTTTCTTTGTTAGGCAGTGGAGGATGTTAGGGCACATAGTGTCTAGAAATGGAATATCCACTGATGAGAGAAAGATTAAAGCTATTATGGACCTAACAAAGCCAACCAATGTAAAAGAACTCCAAACATTTATGGGACACTATGGATATTATAGAAAATTTGTGCATAAGTTTGCAGACATTGCAAAACCTCTTTATGCACTAATTACAAAGTTTGAGTGGACCCAAGAGTGTGACCGAGCCTTTGAAACCATAAAAAATTGTTTGGTGACAATACCTATTTTGAAAACCCCACTGTGGGATCAGATATTCCATGTTCATGTTGATGCTTCAAATTTTTCCTTAGGATGTGTTCTGGCAAAACCTATAGATGGAAGCAAATTGGATTTTCCAATTGCTTATGCTAGCAGGCAATTGAACTTAGCTGAAAGAAATTATACAACCATTGAGAGGGAAGGATTTGGAATAATATTTTCTGTAAAGAAATACATGCATATCTTCTAGCCAACAAGTTTAAATTCTTTGTGGATCACCAAGCTTTGCTTTACTTGGCAAATAAACCTTATCACATTGGTAGAATTGTAAGATGGTTCTTACTATTGATGGAATTTGATTTTGAATTAGTTGTGAGACAAGGGAAAACACATTTAAGAGCAGATCACTTGTCTAGGATACAAACCAAAAAACAAGATTCACCTCTGGATGATGATTTACCAGATGCATATCTGTTCAAGGTAGAAAGCATTCCCAATTGGGCAATGACTTTGGTACCTATGTTAACTGTTGGACCATGTAGAACACACAATAATACCACACATTTTGTATTACAAAGTAGAAACTTTGTACTACTTGTTGAACACTTATATCATGTGGACCACATTGGTATATTGGAGTATTGTACTCCAGAAGATGAGCAACCAAGATATCTACAGAAAGCTCAGTGTTGGAATCCATGTACTCATGCTTCTACAGTTGTCACTCTAAATAATCTAGCTAGAATGGGTCTCCATTGGCCCATAAAGACTCAGGATGTGGAGAGATATGTTTCTCATTGTCCTGTCAATCTTTGAAACACATAGATATTGTAACTTTGTACTGGTTTCAGAAAAATCGAGATTGGAGTGAACACATAGTTGAGGAGTTGAGAAATGACCAACCACTTGAGCCACAAAAACTTAGTGCAGACTCTATAAAGTAAATGACTAAGGAGTATCACTTGATAGGAAACCAGTTGTACAAGAAAGGAGCATATGGATATTTGAGGATTTGTGTTCCTAAAGATTGTTGACGACATAATTGCTGCTACTTCATCTACATTTGTATCCGCATGAATGTTGGAAACAATGTCCATTGGACAAATTTTGTTTAGGGAGTTCAGCATGTGTATATTTTAATAGAGTATCTTATCATTCCTCCTACAGCGAATATGGACGGGCGTCGTTGGTCAGCAATTACAGGATATGTAGAGATTTTATAGTAAATCCTATAAGTAAAAGCGATTGGCACCTTGGATACAGCATCACCCTCCCAAAAGATCTACCCAAGTTCAATCCCCGATGGCAGCAGCGCGTGGCAAATAGAAGTCTTTTAGCTTTTGCTTTATTAAAAGCTCATGGGCAAATTAACGACGCAGGTGGACAGCTTTTCGTAAAACGATCGCGATGGATTTGTTTTCTTCCGCATAAGATTTACGATCGCTATATGATGCTTTTGGGAGTGCTTTATTGGATAAAGAACATGCTATATAAACACAAGCTTGGAATCACTTAAGGTATCCTTCACCTAGTATTCAACACAAGCTTGGAGCTTGGACCTCAATAGAGGTGGTGTTTCTTCTAGCACATGGGGCAGCCATGGTGCTAACTTGAAGCATGTTGAGGAGCAGCTATGGAGTTCTTCTTAATGATTCTTCTTGGAGAAGATGAAGGGTGTGCTCACACTCTAGCACATGGAGAGGAGGTTATCTCTTGTTCATGGCAAAAAGACTTGGTCATTAGCAGCTTGATGGTGAGGATTGGATGTCTACATGTTGTAGTTCAAGATTATCTTCTACAAGAGGATGTCGGGCTACGTCAAAGACATTGGATGGTGTTTAACATAAGATTTACATCTTATGTTAAGTATTGAGGTACATATTCTCTTTATGCACACAAGTACTACTTGAAGTTTATGGAGGCAGTAGCATTCATATCAAGAGGAGTCCTATTCAGCATAGGTACAAGAGAAACAGTACGTAGATGCTTTATACATATTTGGATGAGGTGTTTGAGAAGGTGTGTTCACATGAGTTTGAGGATTTCTGGCAGCAAACTTGTTAGCATTCATTGCTACTTTTTAAGTATGTGATCTTTTCACACACGTATCTGACTTAGGGTCTTCCATTGCCTAAGGTTAGATGAGGGTTTGTTGATTATCAGTTTCACACTGATCCTTCCTCTTTCAGTCACTCATATTCACTCTTCTATAACCTATAAGGTCACACATCTCATGTATATTCAGATTTCTGCCCATATATCTGAATATGTTTGTTACATTTGTACATTCACTCATTCATCTATTTCTCATCATATAGAGTGGTTAGAGTTTTACTCCCACATTGTACATTGAACATTGGTATATATGATACTATGAGTAAGCGATGACTTACGTAACACCTTACATATGTCATCCATTCTTTCTCTACCTTTGTCTCATCATTTGTATGATTAAGTTGTGGTATGTTCATGTTTTTTCAATGTAAGACGATTGCTAGATTCTATGTTGTTTATGCTGGACCTATGGAACCATGGACCTGTGATATGAGCCAAGGGCCTACCTCACTTCCAACATTTGGTATCAGAGCACTAAGGTTTTGGTTTCAGAACTTTAGATCTTTGGCATCAATGCATTAAGGCTCATTCATATTCCCAAGTTCCCAGACTTCCAGATTTACAACATATGATCTAAGGGCATCTTCTAATATTTGACATTTGACATACACACTTAATCTAGATGAGTAGAGATTTGAGAATTAGACAATTCAGTTACATGTGTATTCATCAGTGTGGAGTATGAAGTTGATGCTCTGTTAGTAGGCGAATATTTTTGGAAAAGTATGCAAATACTTTACAGAAGTATTGTTTGGAGACCAAAACTTGATGAAGAGAAGACTACTTCAAATTCAAGGAAGAACAATGGTTTAGAGAAGATGAAGGAATCAGATCAACATCAAATCACATGTATCAATTTCTACTATCAGATTATCATTTGCAGGTCATGTCTTAGAAGGGCAGTTATGAAGAGATTTGAAGGTTTGAAGGAGTGCTTTTATACACTTTCATCATTTGAAAGTTAAAGGCTACATCAAAACAAGTATCTAGAGGTTTTGTAGAGAGTTTTGAGAGATCTCTTTCATGGCAAGAAAGCTTATCTAAGAAGACAAATTTGGAGATGGGATGAGTTTTCTTTTCAGCCAATTTTCTGTTGTAAGTTGGTTGGATATCAAGGTACAAATGTGATCTAGAGAAGGTAACTCTAGAAGGGCAATTCATCATTCAGACAAAAGATTGGTGAATTTAGTCGTTTTAGACATTTGAAATAGCATTTTGATTCAGAGATATGAGGAGATGATAAAACATGATTCTATATTCACTTCCATTTGTATACCATGTTTGTTTTATCTCTTACTCTTACCATTAGAGGAAGAGAAAAGTTCATTTGAATAAGTCAAGAGTGTTTGCTACTTCAAGATGAAAAGAACAAAAGGTATGGAAGAGAAGTTTGAAGATGTTGACATCATCAGGTGGAAGAAAGATGCAGAAGAAGAAAGTCCATCATTTTCAAAAGAAAAGTAAGGCTTCCTTTTCTCATATATTTTCCATATACTTTTCCTATTTTATCCTCTACATCCAAAGACAAGTCTACGAGAACATCTTGTGTGAAGAAGAAATAGTTTCTTGTTTTGCATGATACTTGGTCATGATTTAGTAGATTTGACAAAGAATTGCATTGAGAGAAAGAAAAGTAGCAGATATAACTTTTGACTCATATATGTATGAGTTATGTTTTAGTTGAAGCTTTTAAGCAGGTAGCTTATATGTTCCCTCAAAGAATTCTTGGAGTGTCAATACAAAGCTACTTAGTATATGACAAGTTGCAGAGAAGTATATTTCTTCTTCAACTAACTCTTAAGGTAAAAGAGTTTTGTAGCAGATGTTGAAGACTTGGGTTGAGGTTTTATGTTTGGAAAAGGTTACCTCATATTCAGTATTTTCAGAAACTTCAGAAAATTCAGAATCTTGTTGATGTACAAGTCAGTTAAAGAATCTACTTTTTATGATTGTCTAGAATTTTGGATACATGTTTGTATTCAAAAAGGTGTTCCATTAGATCCTATTACTTGATTGAGAAGTGGAGTTAGCCAAAAGAAAGTCAAGCAGGTACTATCACATTTCAGGTAAAATATGAAAGTTATGAAGTATCAACTTGCAGCTTTTGGAGTTCTCAAGGAGAGAAGTTTTGTCCACTTATGTTTCAAGTAGGATGTACAGATTCTTGGGAAGGATTTGTTTGCAGAAAAGTTTTACAACTTTGTAAGAAGCATGGACACTTGGAGACATTCAGGTAAATAAATCAAACATTCAATCATGAAGGTTTGATGATAGCAGATTCTACACAAGAGAGATCATTGATCTTGAATAGATCTTGTATGATCTTTTTATGAGTCAGTTGTCTATCCTTTTGTTTGATTCTTAAAGATTGGAAGAAGTAAGTCAAAGATTCAGGTTCTATCAGATTTGTCTTGCAGAAAGATAGAAGAAGATACTTGTTATGTTACAGAAGGTTATGAATCCTAAAATGCTTTCAGCAAGGTTTTGTTATGTTAGGATCAGGTAACCTTATTCTACAATTTGGAAAGCTGAGGAATGACATGGAAAGCTATTGGCATGTGTACAATGCTAATAAAAAGGGTTCAAAGATTTTGTTTCAGATACAGGTATTGATCACTGAAGATCAGATTTATGAAGAAGGACGTCCAAGATTTCATAAAGTGTGATATAATTTGAAGAATACTGGATACTAATGTTAAATCATCCAGGGGGGTGATGAAACATGAAGACTTATTTTCAGCCATATGTAAAAGAATGCAAATTCATATCGATAGGTATTCCTATTTCAGATATTCCTAAATTTCCTTTTTCAAGTTCTCTTTATGTTCCAGCTTTGAAAGAAGAAGGAAGAAAAAGAATGTTTGGAGAAAGTTCCTATTAGGATGTTACTGTTCAGGAGAAAGTTCCAGAGTTCTATTTGAAGAGAAGCTTGATATTTCAGAAAGGTATATTTCAGAAGTGCGCACATATATGTTTATACCAAGTTCTGAAGGAAAGTGGTATGAAGGATTTAAAGGATGAAGACATGATGACATCATAGATTTTTTTACTTATATTTCAGTTGATTTCAGATGATTTCAATTGAGTTGAGTTGATTTGACTTGAGTACAGTCAGAGATGAACTAGCAGTGTTCATAATACACTAAGTTGTGAGTTGTCAGTCACAGGTACCAGGATTCAGTTTTTGATTATGTTTAGTGTATTTACATGAGAAAATAGAAGTACGTTGAGAAACCTTTTTTGGAAGGTAAATGCAAATATACAGATCCAGTGTATGTTTTCAAGTTTTTGAAAACAAGAGATAGCAGGTTCAGAGACAGTTCATGCTATATTTGTTGTCAAGCAGTGATTGCTTGATGTGTACACTATTGGATATCTAGTTTGCATATTTTCTCAAGTATTATGGTTCATATTCAACAAGTTCAGGTTTTTTGAAGAAAAGTCAAATTCAGTTTTGAAGAAGACTTTTGAAGAACAAGTTCTCAAATGCGTAAGTACAAGCTTGAAGCTTGTGACAGGCTATAAAAGCTTGTGATAGTTTGTAGCTTATTAAGTTTGCACATCCAGTTTAGGTTGTACCAATATGACATTGCAGGGGGGGATTGTTGGAAACAATGTCCATTGGACAAATTTTGTTCAGGAAGTTCAGCATGTGTATATTTTAATAGATTCTCTTATCATTCCTCCTACAGCGAATATGGATGGGCGTTGTTGGTCAGCGATTACAGGATATGTAGAGATTTTATAGTATATTCTATAAAAAGCGATTGGCGCCTTGGATACATCATCGGCCTCCCAAATGATCCACCCAAGTTCAATCCCCGATGGCGGGAGCACGTGGCAAATAGAAGTCTTTTAGCTTTTGCTTTATTAAAAGCTCACAGGAAAATTAACGATGCAGGTGGACAGCTTTTCATAAAACAATCGTGATGGATTTGTTTTCTTCCGCATAAGATTTAGGATCGCTATATGATGCTTTTGGGAGTGCTTTATTGGATAAAGAACATGCTATATAAACACAAGCTTGGAATCACTTAAGGTATCCTTCACCTAGTATTCAACACAAGCTTGACACGGACAACCAGTCAGCCTTGGCCATCACCAAGAATCCAATGTTCCACGCTCGGACGAAGCACATCGAGATCTAGTACCACTTCATCCACGAGAAGCTCATATCTCAGGAGATTACTCTAGAGTAGTGTACCTCTCAGGAGAACCTAGCAGACATGTTGATGAAGGCTCTACCTCCAGTTCTGCTTTAGCGCTTGGTGGACCTCTACAGCATTCAGCTGCTCCAAAATGGAGTTGTAGAGGGGCTATTGACGACATAATTGCTCCTACTTCATCTACATTTGTATCCGCATGAGTGCATCTCCATTTTGTATCCAGGAGGCACTCCATTTCTAGTCTATTTCCATTTTATATTGTATTTCCTTTGTATTTGGGTACCTTGCCATGTGCTTCTACCAGTTGTATTCATTCTCCTTTCAGGAGACTTATCCCACATATGATGTAATTTTGAGAGCCCCTCCCAAATCTATATAAGGAGGGCCTCTCCCCTCATTTGTACTTGGTTAGAAGCTTGAGGAGCCTAATCCATGCTCTTGGCAAGCTCATTTCTAATCCACATGACTTTACCCATTTCATGGTCTACTCATTTTGTGTCTCACACATTCTTTGTTTTGTGAGAGTACTTTACTTTTGATTTTGTTTCCGCGTGCTTACTCTCTACAAAGATAAGTATGTGGAAATGCTAGAGATGGCCCATTCAGCAGTAGCAAGAGGTCACTTTTCAAGTGAGAGAAGTGCTAAAATCATACTGTACTCTTGATTTTGGTGGCCAACTTTCTTTCCTGATGCAAGGACATATGTGAAAAGGTGTGACATATTCCAAAGAACAAGTCAACCCAGTAAAAGAGATGATACGCCATTGACACCACTCATCTCAGCAAGAGCATTTAGCAAATGGGGATTGGACTTCATTGGACCCATTCATCCGCCTGCTAAACACTATCATGTAGAATATATAATTGTAGCCACTGATTACCGCACCAAGTGGGCAGAAGCTAAGGCTTGTTAAACGCGGGTCTTGCCGTCAGAGATGCGTTTAAACATCTAATCGGGTTCTTGGGAGTGGAAGGGGTCTATTAGACAGAGGCCCTATACTTGCTTTTCCCACATCAAAATTATCTGTAGTCAGACTCTTCCAAAAGCTACCGATTACAATCTAGTTGATGCATTCTCAAACAGACAACGGCGAAACTATCATTACCGTAATACAGAATCACTTTGTCTAACGTAAGAGCTGATCCAATCACAATTATTGTAAACAATAGAGACAATAACAGTAACTCAATCTGTACCATACAGGTGCAGATAATCAATAAAATGTACTCACAGAATATCGATTCATACACAGAATAAGACTTCCTCAGTGACCAACGCACAATACAAGGATGACCGTACACAAACTCACAGTAATGAACTTAGCGGAACCGTGGTTCAGTACTTAACTTAAGATAACCTTACTGTAACTTTATCTTACCGGACATGTACAGATAATCAACAACACAGAAAGGCACAGAATAACTCAGAATTACTCAAACGCACACCACAGCAACGTTACAGATCAATCACGCAGACAGATAGTCTGGTGATCCAGCTGATCGTCATCGAAAGTGTCTATTTCATTGATTTAAATAAAGGTTACAATCATCAATCACGGTTACAACATTTACGCAACGACCTTTCGGTTTGTTAAAAGTTGATTTTACAATTGCCAATCCGGCGGCTTACACTGGCACGCCCGGTGGACTTGAACCCGCAGGTTTACAAAAAATCTTACGGCTCATCAACTATACCTTCTAAATACATAGATCTTGCTAGTCTAAAAGTCCGGGCAATTTTCTTCTTCAATGATTCTATCATCTGCTTCAAAATGTCTGGCTCTACAAGTTGGGCATCTGTGCGTACTGAACTTAAAGAAATAACCTGAGTCATCAAAACTTCTGCTTGTGTCTGCAGAAAAGCTTCTTGTAAATAAAACTCATTCGATAGAGCCGCATCCCTACTGAGTTTCATATCAGCAATTTGCTTATCAACCTTGGAGAGTCTTTCTTTCTGTGTATCCAGTTGATACTCCCTTCTTTCCAACTCCTGATTCTGAAACTGGATTGTCTTGTAATAGGCGTCGCGCTCTCGGCGGGTACTTGCGATTTCTTTCTATAATTGCGCTTACATGGTCAATTCGCGTTTAAGAATATTATTGACTTCAAATAAATCAGACTTGCTTCTCTGGAGTTCTTCAGAAGTGCGCTTTGCCAGGTCCGCCATCTCCTCTCCATTTTGTACCACTTCATTGAGTTGTGTGATTTCGGCATCTGCAACACTTAACAAGTCATCTTTTTCTTTAACCTCAGCTAGTGCAACATCTCGTTGATTGATTATAGTGTCATGTTCTGCAAGTCTGGCCTGTAAGTCCTTAATTTGTTCATGCAAGGCTTAATTTTCTACTTTGACCGCATCGATCTCTTCCTGCAGAGGAGTGATGTCTGCTTCTAGAGTATCCTCCTTATGTTGGAATTCATCTCGGATGTTATCAGTCACTTCCTTCATTTGTAGTGGTAGTTGCTGTGATAGTTGGATCAACATTTGTCCCATGGATGCTAGCTCGGAAATCATGGGAATTGAAGGAATTGGAAGATGAGGACGGGGTTGAGATGAAGATGTTGTGAGGAGCTGATGAGAATTTGGTGGAGAATAGTTCGGTGAAGAGGAAGATGAGTTGGGTGTGTCAGGTACAATGGGTGGAATGGGAATAAGAGGCTTGAGTGGAGGTTCAAGTGGAGGAGTGGGTTGCAGAGTAGTAGTGTCGAGTACCTTTTCATTGAGTTGTTGCATATCATTAGCGTTGGCGACTGGAGATTCTACTGTCTTGATCATTTCATCAAAAATTTCTTTTATAATATGTTGTTGGTCTTCTTGCTTTTCCTGTTCTGATTGCTGCTGAGATTCCTCTTTAGTAGAACTATCTCCAGAGTTGGCGGTATCATTATGTTCTTGTTGCTGCTCCGAAGAGGACTATGCTGATGAATCAAGATGCATGGATGTTGCTGTATCATGGAAAGTTTCTTCTTCCTGTCCTTCTTCTTCTTTGTCATCTGCTTTATTACCTGTGGCAGACCCTTGTACTTGACCAACGGAGGAGGTGGAAAGTCTCTTCGTCATCCTCTTCATCATCTTCCAATATCTGTGCAGACTCTTCATGGTGCAAAACGGGTCCTCGGGGTGGTGGTTGTGCTGCTTGGATGACCGGAAATAGGAAACTGAGAATATGTGGTAACCTTTATCGTGGCATATCTGTCTTATTGACCTGTTTAATTATCGAAACGCATTCTTTGTGAATGCGACGGAAATAGTAAGATGCAAAGTTTACAGGTTCTCTGGCAGCCATATCTATTGCTGAATAAAAAGGACGAGATATGCCATATGTTCGCTTCTGCAGGTTGAGGATAGCGACTAAGAACTGTAATGCTAATCGTTCAGGCTCAGGGCGACAAAGGATAGCATATTCGTTAGAAGAGTGCCTAGGGAATAATTGGTTCATTGTGGCTATCGGCAGATTAGGTCCATTCTCTCGACCTTGCGTAGAGAGGCGGAATGCATCAGCAAAAGTCTGAAAGGTTATTACGGTACGAGATGGTAAGGAGGTGATTGCCCAGCTTTGCTCTGTAGCGGGTGTGGCAGTGATGGCGGCGATGATTTGGGCATAGAATGGGTGACAATCCACTGAATGCCAAGGCAGTTCAGCGAAATTGGCCAACCCACGAATTTGCAAGAACTCACCTACATCTGCGGGGAGTCCATCACGGAACGCAGCAAAGTTTGCTAACGCTTCCATGGTGCGCACACACAAGCACAGGAACAGGATTGCACAGGGTATACAAAGAGCACAAACACATAGAGCACGCAGACACAATAGCTATTAACAACGAAACAAAAAAGGTTAAGTAGATACTTGGCAGCGGAAAGCAATTGAAATTTGTTAATCATCACGCGATGTTGAAATGATGATCTCATAACTTCCATGTGCATGCATGAGCAGAACGAAAATGCAGGGCGGTTGTTGATCATAGTTAGGTATGAAACGAGGATATTTACAAACTTATTTTATTAATCACGCAAAACTAAAAAGGAAAAGAAAAGAGAAAAAAGAAAAATACGCGTGCAATCGCAGGACACTTCAGTGCGAATCAGGCGCTTCATGATACGGCCGCAACTTTGAACCATTTATCACCTTCAGAAGAGGAATTCCGGTCAAAGTAGCCAACTAAAAAGTTGTTGGGCCCACTTGTTCAGTAATTCGGTAAGGACCAAACCAGTGTAACTTGAATTTTCCAGCAGAGTGGTTTGATTTTGCATTATAAAAGAGCACAAGTTGACCTACCGTAAAAACTGGAGTGTTTAGATACCGATCATGTGTACGAGCTTGCCGCAACTGCACTTCTTGAAGAGTCAGAAAACTTTCCCAGCGATGCTCATCTAGTTCTGTGAGTGTGTCCAACCGGAAAGGCAAAGAATTTTCAAGTAACAATTTCTGAGAGATGGCCACACATAAGCTTGGTACTACAAGTTCCATTGGTGCAATTGCCTCCATTCCATATGCAAGTTTGAAAGGAGTCAGTCCGGTGGAAACTTTGTAAGTAGTCCGGTATGCCCATAATACTGTAGGTAGTAATTGATCCCATCTTTCTGGTGATTCCAGAATCAGTTTTCGAAGCATATTCAGTAAGGTCTTGTTTGTACTTTCAGCCAAGCCATTAGCACGAGGATAATAAGGAGAACTGAATTTATGCAGAATCTGCAAAGAGTGTGTGAGCACTTTCATTAAATTGTTAACAAAATGTGTGCCTTGATCTGTAACAAGCTCCAAAGGTAATCCAAATCGTGGAAAGACATCTTTCATCAAACATTTTGCTACCGAAATAGCTGTAGCAGACCGTAAAGACCAAGCTTCTGCCCAACTGGTAGCATAATCTATACATGTCAGAATATAACGATTATTACTGAGAATTGCTGGAGGTGTAATAGGTCCAATAAAATCAAGACCCCACTTCTGGAAAGGCTCTAAAGGTAAGACACGTTGTAGAGGGAAGAAGTGGCATTGTAACGGCTGTCTAGACCGTTGACAATTGTCACAGTGTTTAACAAACTGAGATATATCTCTATACATAGTAGGACACCAAAGCCCACTTTGCAGAATTTTCCGATGCGTTAAATCTGCTGCAAAAAATGTCCACCAGAAGGTATGGAATGTGCTAGAGTGATAACTGAGTTTACTTCATGTGGAGGAATACAACGAAGTAAGACTCCAGTGTGATCCATATAATACAATTCTCCAGCAATCAACCGAAATCGGCGACTGTAAACTGCAATTTTCCTACGCATTGTAGGAGAAGTCTGAGCAGGAAGATATCCATCAGTAAGAAAGGCTAATAACTGATCATAGTAAGTAGATGTCACAGGAGGTTCTACAGATTCATCAGTAGTTGGGTCAGTAACATAAATTGCAAGTGTGGTGTCATCAACACCGACCGGAGCTTCACCGGAATCCAACATTCATCCAGTAGCTGGGTTGTTTAATTGGTTTTGCCTCCGGTTTAAGTACAACTCGATGCTGATATATGCGAGGGTCCAGACCCTTCATGTCATGGTAATCCCATGCAAAAACATCAGTGAACTCACAAAGTAACTGGATCAGATCTGCTTGAAATACTTCAGACAATCCTTCCTTTATTTTGACAGGTCGTGGATTAACTTCATCCCCTAAATTGTATGTGATCAACTGATCTTCTGGAACATAGAATTGACGAGGTTTTTCTGAATCATTGACTGATTGTAAAAGTTGTTGTATAACAGTTTTATCCTTAGTAGCAGTATTTTCTGTTTCTACTTCTTCGGTCATAGGCATTACCGTACAAACTGTCGGATTCTAGAGATCTACAATAGATTGTAAATCAACAATCCCTAAGGAAATTAAATCTATGTTATTCTTCAAAAATTCTTCTTCTTCGTCATCGGATAAACCATCTAACATGTGAACTGGTTCTGCCACATAAAGTCTAGCATGTAGTTCACAGGGCTGAATAGCATCTAATTTTACAACATATTTTTGGTTATTGTCTTTGAAAGTGAGTTCCTGTGCGGACCAATCTTGTATAACCTTAGCTTGTTTCAACCAAGGACGACCGAAAAGAAGATTATAATCAAGACTAGACTCCGGTAGTTCTAAAACTACGAAAGTCATCTTAAAAGTGGTTCCCTGCAAAGTGATTGGCACATTCCGTACGAGTCCTACTGGATTGGTCGGCCATTCTAACAAAAAACTGCACAGGTTCAATTTCGGTCCATCCTAACTTCTTACAAAGTGCTGCGGTAGCTATGTTTACACCGAACCCACCATCAATTAATACTTGAGTAATTTTATGATTTTTGTACCATACCATAATTAAAGGAACCGAGTGATCCATCGTAGAGTCAGTTTCCGGTTGTACTGTCGCTGTTGCTGGAATGCAGGAAGACGCAGAACTGAACTTCTGCTGGAATTGTTGCCGAACTCCTGGTACTAATGCCAATAATTGTCCAAGAGGAAGAGTAATGGACGCCTTGGATAGAATTTCCCATGCCTGATCTACTTGCCTTGTACTTTTTACTGATTCTGAAGACGATGCATCAGGTACTGGGATTGACTCTTGCTCCTGCGCAGTTTCCTTTGGCAGCGGAACTTGTGTCACCGAAATTGGATCTGGGAACACTGGAGGTTCTGTGGTGGTCCACTGGCTAGCTTTGTCATACATTCTTTGTTGCTCACGAACACCTGGTTCGAATACTTTAGCTACTGGTTGCAACGGCTTACCGGATCGGGTCTGAACTACTGCGGCTTGTGTTTCTATTGGTGTGATATGAACCATATTTGTCATTGGGTTCTGACGCTCTTTTTTCCTCTGATCATATTCGGCTGCATCTTTACAAAATCTTTTGATGTGACCAAATTCACCGCAAAAATGACAGCGAGGTGGTGGCAAGGCATTACCTTCTTCTGATGTTCCTATTTGCCAACGATTTCCGTTATAGCTGGTATTCCTCTGTCCTCTATAATTTCGGTATCCTTGCTGCTGATTATTTCTCCTTTGAGGTGGTACATAGTGGGTGGCAGGCTGTCCTGGTTCTTGTATAATTGCATTTACTATTGCTGTTCCCTGCACTTTGGCATTATAGGCACAGTTTTTGGTGGAATGTCTGTTTGTATTGCAGATAGCGCAATACATCTGATTGAGTGCACAAGTGGCACTGGTATGCCCTGAATTCTTGCACGTGGTGCAGTATATTTGTCTGGCCGGATCTTCTACAACATTTTTACTGGATTTTAACCACTCTAAATCTTCGGTAAAACCTCCAACCTTATTCTCGAGCTGCACAGCCATTGCAATAACCGCATCTAGCGTCATAACTCCCACACAACGAATAATCATAATCTGTTAGAGCTGCGGAGTCAAACCATTAATAAACCATTGGGTGATGACATCATCCGGCAAATTAGCATGTGCTGGCGGTAGTTGTCTCAAGTGAGTTCGGAATAGGGTGGTATGTTCCTGCACTGTTTGATTCAGCTTTTGTCTATTGTTCTGCAAGTAATCAAAAATTTTGGCGGGATTCTTCTTTAGTCGAAATCTCTGCAGAAACGCATCTCTTACCGCTTCATAGGTGCCAAAATGATTGATATCATATTCTGTAAGCCATCTGGCGGCTTCATTAACTAGTGTCGATTGGAATACTATGGCCTTGTATGCCGGATGAGGTGGATGATTAAGTACTGCATAACTAATTTCAAAGGTTCGTACATGAGCATCAAGATCATCACCTGGAAATCCACCGAATTTTGTGTAGGTAACTCCTGTCGGAACCGAACGAGGTGGAAGTAGATGTTGTTGTTGCTGTTGTTGTTGTTGTTGTTGTTGTTGTTGTTGTTGTTGTTGTTGTTGTTGTTGTTGTCCAATCATGGTGCTTGTTGTTGTATTGTTACTATCTTCTGAGTTCCGAGGTTGAATTTCTTGATCATTGGAATCTGTATCGTCAGCCTGTGCACTCTCCGGCTTGATAATATCGTTCAATCTCTTTCGGATTTCAGCTTCGAATAAGCTAGCTTCCTCCTTGGTATCAAATGTAGGGAAGCTTACTCTGAATAGTGGTGACCAGAATGAAGATTCACCAGGAAATGGTAAACCGTCACCGAGAGACTGTGAACTCTCTGTAATTGAGACCGAAATATCACCGAAATTTGTCGAGATTTCACCAAAGCAAGGTACTTTTTCACCTTCACTAATTTCTTTGGCCAACACGCTTCTATCCTCAGACAAATTCGAATCTTTTCCAGATGGTGTTAAGTTAACTGCATACTGCAGCCTAGTAGACCCTGGAGTTACTATATCTTCGACAGATTGTGCCGAAATTGCACCGAAATCTACTGATATTGCACTTCGTTCAACCGAAATGCTACCGAAATCACTATTATCGTTCTTCGCTTCCTTGACAACTGGGTTAAACTTATCTGCGCTTCTAGCTCCTAGGGGCGTCCTTAGCAAATTAGGTATCGCCCAATACTGTTCGTTTCTCCTATATTTCGGGTATGTTTCACTGGAACGAGTAACCGGCATATATCACGTTTGCAATAATTTGCGTACTACTCGTCGATTCACAATCTATGACCACTTTCTTACAATCAATTTACAACGCTCTGGTGCCACTTTCCGATAATCGCTTTGCAACAATTTGGTGCCACTTTCCCACAGATGGCGCCAGTGTTAAACGCGGGTCTTGCCGTCAGAGACACGTTTAAAACATCTAATCGAGTTCTTGGGAGTGGAAGGGGTCTGTTAGACAAAGGCCCTATACTTGCTTTTCCCAAATCAACTCACTTGCATGATCAAAATTATATGTAGTCAGACTCTTCCAAAAGCTACCAATTACAATCCAGTTGATGCGTTCTCAAATAGACAGCTGCGAAACTATCATTACTATAATACAAAATCACTTTGTCTAACGTAAGAGCTGATCCAAACACAATTATTGTAAACAACAGAGACAATAACAGTAACTCAATCTGTACCGTACAGGTGCAGATAATCAATAAAATGTACTCACAGAATATCGATTCATACACAGAATAAGACTTCCTCAGTGACCAACGCACAATACAAGGATGACCGTACACAAACTCACAGTAATGAACTTAGTGGAACCGTGGTTCAGTACTTAACTTAAGATAACCTTACTCTAACTTTATCTTACCGGACAGGTACAGATAATCAACAACACAGAAAGGCACATAATAACTCAGAATTACTCAAACGCACACCACAGCAACGTTACAGATCAATCACCCAGACAGACAGTCTGGTGATCCAACTGATCGTCACCGAAAGTGTCTATTTCATTGATTTAAATAAAGGTTACAATCATCAATCAGGGTTACAACATTTACGCAACGACCTTTTGGTTCGTTAAAAGTTGATTTTACAATTGCCAATCAAGCGGCTTACAGGCTACAAGAAGAAATCATGCTCATGCTACTGCAAGATTTCTTTATGACCAAGTTTGGTGTACCAATTGAGTTTGTAAGTGATAGGGGAACTCATTTCCTAAATCAGGTAATTAAGAACATAACTTATCACTTCATGATTAGTCATAGGAAATCAGCCCCCTATCATCCTCAAGCAAATGGGTTAGTAGAAAGTACTAACAAAGTACTCTGCACAGTCTTGTCCAAATTGGTGAATACAAGCAGGACTGACTTGGATTTTCAACTTAGTCATGTTCTATGGGCATATAGAGTGGCATATAAGACTGCTATTGGTACAATACCATTTAACTTGGTGTATGGACAAAATGCAGTCTTGCCATTAGAATTTATCATACCTACATTGAAGGTGGGAAATCAATTACAGTGGTCTGGACATGAACTATAAGAAAGAATGCTTGAGTTAGAGAAACTTGGAGCTTCAAGACTTCAAGCTTTCATGAGCATCTATGCAGATAAAAAGAGGCAAAAAGCATATCATGATATTCATATCAAGGATAAGGACTTGCAAGTTGGAGACTTGGTCTTAGCATACACCTTGAAAGAACACCAGATGAAACTTCAGAAAAGAGGACATGGACCTTACATTATCAGTCAGATAAGTAACAGTGGAGCTGTCCAATTAGCCAATATAGATGGAGAAATCATGCCAAATTTCATACGTGGATGTAGAATACAGAGATATAATCTCCCATTGAAAGCTCAAGAATGGAGAAGAATACATCAAGCTGAAAATAGAATTAAAGAAGATGAAAAAAATTAGGTATGAAACTCAACAAGAAGCTAGGGAAAGAATGAGGAAGTCCTAAGAAATAAGGGAAGTTTTTATGTGTGAGAAACCTTCAGGTAAAGTAAGAGAACACCTACTTGTGGTTACAATGAATTTCCATAATGAACAAATTAGAGTTCTGATAGATTCTGGTGCACAAGTCAATTTGATCAGTACTCAATTGCTAGATAGACTTAATGCCAAAAGGAAAATATTTTAAACCCTAATCAAAACACTAGATGGAAAGTTAGTTCAAACTTTTTCTTCACAATCAATCATAGTTAGGTTTAATCAGGAACAAATGAAAATAGATTGTGAGGAATGGCCTGATCACATGATGACTAAGAAGATGATTCTAGGACAACCGTGGATGAAACAAGGTAAAGTAATTATGAATTTTGAAAAGATGACTCTTCAATTAAAATTGAATGCCAAGAGACTTTTAATGCTTTTTTTGAGTAATAAAGAGTAGGGAGTTTATAAAGAAATTCATAGCTCAGAATTGGAAAGATTAATCTTTCCATTAGAAGATAAGGTGGATTTGCAGAGAAATCTCTTCCAGGCCAAAAAAGAATTCAATGGTAAGTAGAAGGAAGTTGAGAGAAAGCAATCTTACTGGAAACAAGCTTGGGTGTGGAGACCTAAAACCATCCAGAAAAGCTCAAACCTAAGGACAAAGTGGATGTGGAGACCCAAAGTATCAAAACACTACTCAATGGAAGAAGTCTCTTTGAATCAAAGAAAAAAATAGTTCACTACAAAGAACTTATTGGATGAAGAAAATAGATCAGTCACAAGTGATAAAGAACAAAGACAAAGACATCATAAAATTGCAGAGACATAAAGGTTCACAGATTAGGGATATGAAAGCCTCATCTTCAGATAACCACTTGGGTTATTTACCTAAGACCTCAGATTTGCATTTTGTTCAAAATTGCATTTCCAGAGTATGCATCAATAGGGCAACATTACAATGCCATGTATTATTAGGCATCTGAGTTTATTCCCATGCACTTTGCACAACTCTTTTTCTAGGAAAAAGAGTAGGAGGGGAAGAGAGTTCCCTCAATTAGTTGACTATGCAATGCAATGGCCTATGCAACAGAAACAGAAGGCAAAGGATTCTGGAATATTGGATACAGGAATAGGAATTAACAGATGTCTGTAGGTAGAAAAAAACATAATCCAAAAAAAAAAGAAAAATAAAAAAGAGAAGAAAAAATCAATAAAAACTATGAAAAAAATATAGAAAAAAAAGAAAAAAATACAAAGGAAAAATTATGAAAACAAAATCAAATCAAAATTGATTGAAAAAAAGAGAGAGAAAATAGCTAGGAAAATCATAAAAATTTGATAAATCCTCAAAAATGTCAAAAAATCTTCAAGTCTTGATTCATTTATTTTTAATTCTTTTTATTTTCTTTTCTTTTGCGTCATTCACAAGCATAAGCAATATTTAGGGTACAATTAAGGAGATGATGGAGTTTTTGTGTGTTTTCCAATTTTTATTGTTACTTTTTAATTATACTTTTGTTATTTCTATTTCCAACATTTTTTCTTCTAATCAACACTATAAAATACTAGAAATCTTGCTACACATGTGATGTTCACTTCTTTTGAATTTTGAAATCATTTTGTGATGGAATTTTGAAGAAAAGTGTTTTTTCTTATGAAGAAAGTCTTTCTTGTCTTTTTATGTCTTGAGCATGACTCATGTTGTGGAAGTCTTTGTGTGGTGTGTTTTTTATTTACAGGATGGTGGATGCTAAAAAGCTGACTATAAATGATTTCATGGCTGACTCAGTAACCTTGTCCAAGGGACATTTGTTCTTGGATAGTGAAACTGCAGAAGAGATTATGCAAGTGGAGTCAGGTGCTGATAATGATCTCCCAGATTCAAAAGTATTAATCAAGGAAACAAAGAACTTCATCAGCTAGGTGGCTCAACATATCTTTACTGTCAAAAAGGATGAATATAAGTACACAGTGTTGTGCCAGGAATTTTACAAGTGGCAAAGGGTCAATTTAAGCTACAAAAAATGGAAGGCAGTGGGCATCCATAAGATGTTAGAAGAGCCCATTTTCTTTGTGGACTTTGAAAGGGTTAATGAAGCAATGAACAAGATGATGGAATTAGGCAAAGGCAATGATGCATATTTGGTATGCTTAGTGAATGATAAGGATGGGAAACAGTTCAGACTTGACATAAAAGCATAGCATATTAAGAATGCCTTGAAGTTTTCTTCCATGGGTACTAAGCTCAATGGAAGCTTGTTGAAGTAAGGGGGAATAACCAACCCAAACCGCCTCACGTGGAAGTGAGAGGCTCTTCCAAGAGGAGTTGCAAGAAGTGTAAGCAACACACACACCCACGTCCACGAACAATGGCACCATGGCCAACGTCAAAAGGAGCAAGGGAGGGCAATGCTCACACACAAAACAACCCCAAGTGCCAAACCCACACACATGGATCAATGCCTAGCACACAAGGAGAAATGTGGAAGCCAAATGAACCTTCTTTCCATTAGCATGGAGGCCAAGGCCATGGCCAAGGGACCTCCCTTTTACAAAATGAGCCCCTCCTTATATAAGAGAGGAGGAGGGATCCGTTGAGTACAAGTGGCCAAATGCTTCATTAACTAAGATATTCTAAAAATGATAGGTAGTTGGAAAAATAAAAAAAGGAATCTTCTTAGAGAGAGAGAGCTCTTGCACGTATCCAAAAGAGAGCTCTCATTTCTAAAATAAGGAAAGACTCAAAAAGAATCCTTTTACAAAAAAGAAGGATAAGGTTGAGTTTTTATGGGTTTTCTCAAAAAAGGAAATAAGGGAGAGTTCCTATGAAGAACTTGTATACAAAAGAGAAAAGGGGAAATTTGTGAGACTGCCACACAAGGCCTTGAGCCTTCAAGTATCCTTAGCCTCAGGGGAGGCTTCCAAGTACTCCATAGCCCTCATAGCTTCATGGATCCTTCAAAACTTCAAGGCTCCAACACCCTCCCCCACCTAGTCTTTGTCGTCCTCGACAAAGCTGAGAAGAAAGGACCATACATAGTTGATCGAGGTCATGTTGAGCCTTCAAGTCTTCGGTCTGCAATTCGTCAAGTCTTCAGTGCTAAGTGAGACGATCCCTTTGGAGGGCAGTCAACCCTACATACATCCCCCTGAGCAGTCCATTGTTAGATTGGAACATCTTCGTAACGAGCTGCAAAACCTAAAATTAACACATAAAAAAGCAAGTGAATGTATTTGATTGAAAAAAAATGCAATCACACATTGCTCCACAATAATAAATCCATTAAGATCTTCCCTCCAATGGTTTTTCAATCATCCGTAGCAACGTCAAGATTGTTGAAAATGAAGATCACATCCTAGATTTTCTTTTTTTTTAATGGAAGTGTGGAGTTTTGAGCACCATTTCCCTAGGGGGTTGTAACAGAACCTTAACCAAGACATACTTCCATGTATCACATTTGCAAAACTAGATCATAGGAGCAAGCATGATTCCAATTCAACCTAATCAAGAATGATCAGAACAATCCATAAAACAATCCAAAGTTCCCAAGAAATCATAACCCCAAAGTCCTCGATAAATTAGCACTTGATATGTTGCACTATGATTGCAAACGCCTTATTGTAAGAGAGAACACCTGCATCAGCTGTTACAGGCAAATTTTTCATGCTATAACCGATGGAACACCAAGTAAGTGAGCATTTGAATCATCTTCAACCAGTTGCTACACTAATGCTTATGAAGAAAATTTTGTTAGGCATCAGTGTTAAATGAGAATGAACACATAGAAGAAAATAAACAATCGAGCAGGCGGTGATAACAAGGACTTCAAACATCGATTTCCCCACCAGAAAATAGAGTTCAACATTTTCGAGGATAGGATGGGTTATACATGAGCCTACTTCATAGGTAGTCCCTCCTTCAAAGTGTAGCAGATCTGGAGTTATGGACAAAATCCCCCCATGGGGCAATCAAACACCACCCAAAACATAACAATTAATACATCACCTGAAGTTGGGATTTTCACCAGTAAGGTTGAGGTGAACCATAACAAAAGCAACAAGAAATACATGTTCGCCAAATTCTTTAATGGTATGAAGGCAACCTAAAACAGCAAGTACCTTATGCAAAGAGTTGCCCAAAAATCCAAAAAACTTGTAGCATCAATCCTTTGGAGAAGTGCAAGTCACAGTCCATGAAATGCATGGGTTTCTCAAGCATATGAGCACACATGATCACAATGAAATCTTCAAAATATGCATGAACATGATTCAAAAATACCACATCTTCACGTATCCAAAAGAGTGTGAATACATGTGATCTGAGTCCCTCTTCCTATTATACCTTACCAACCATATTCAATAACAGCTAGGGCTGTATCCCATAACACCTAGGTCACATGGGCATAGTTCCAAAATGAATAGGCAGTGGCATCAATGGGAAAACAACGAGGAACCAAAGCTTTGTGCTCCCACTAGACATAAAAACAACTTACTAGCTACAACAATGGACCACATACAAATATGTTACATACTCATGAGAAGCCACTTGAGCTTCTGTATATCAAGCAAACCTTCTCGAACACCTGAAAACTCATGAAAGTGCCAACCCAACAAGAATAGATTTCATTGTAAGGATGCCCAGATTTGATCCTACCATAGTGAATCCCTTGTGTAGTCCCTCCCTCATAGTGTGGTCTTCCTTTGGCAGTGGACTTACAAGAAATATAACCCTTCAAGAACAGTCACCAAACCGTAGTGAAAGGTTGTCTCTCAAACGCACACGGCGACAAATGAACCTTCGAGAACAAGGGGGGAAAAGATTCGGTGACAGAGTGGCATAAGCAACACATCATTGTGATACTTGATGTCAAGTAAGCCAAGAAAAATAATATAATGTTCCACGGTTGGGTAGGGACTGTGAAAAATCATTCCTTGTTAGCAAAATATGATAGGCAAAGAGGAGGGACAAGGAAATATGAAGTTTGTTGATCTGCAAACCTTTGAGACATTAAGTTGCCCACTTTGCACCTCCTTAAACATTAGTAAGAAAAAGAAGTTTGAGACTGAATATCTTTACCTCAAGCTTTCCTTTATAGCTTATATATTCAAACTTTCAAGGTTTATTACCAAGTTCATCACCGTTAAGCTTCCTTTAAAATAAGTTTCATGATTGGCAAGGTAACAACGTTTAGCCAAGAACCTCCCACCCTAGTGTAGAGACCATCATGGCACCTGAGAGACATATTTTGATGACAAAAGTGCATAGCGCATCACACTATATATGAAGATGCAGAAATGAGACAATCATAAAAAAAACATTGCGAAGAGCTTTCAATCCCCTATCATCAAATCGTAATCTTTCTTCATGGATGAGATTGCCAACAAAATACTTTGGACATTCATCACTATACCAATGAAACAATACACAACAAAAGCCTCCATTTCTCCGTTGATAAAACAATTTATCCAGAAACTTCTTCCATTGGCTATCCTCCATGTAAAACAATACTGACATACGAGTTATGCAAGAATTGCAAACAAACTATTCACCAATCGCATCTGGAGGAATTACGGCAAAATGCATTAAAAGAGATTCGTCATTTAAATTTTCATAACTACATGCAGTGGGCAAAAATGGGTGCCCAAGGGAAGCCTTCTCGAGGATGATGTATAGCGCCAAGCTTTGAAGGGGGGTGAGGAGCAAGTTGCACGGAGGGCCCTATCAACGCCAACCTTTACTTCAGCCAAGGGAAGACATAACCCTACAACACGCAACGGTAAATTTCAATTCAAGCATTTCACAGAAGCCACATTAACAACACTGTAATCTGCTGGCATGAAGTTGAGTCAACATTTGTATATTACTTCCAAAACATCTGTTGGAGGATAAACACTCCTATGTGCACAACAAAAGCAAATGAACCCTCCTAGGATCCTGAAATTTTTCAGACTTAGGTTCTGTACTTTCTGAGTTTCTCTGAGTATATGCAGAGAATGAATATGAAAATTTTTCAAACATAAACTAGACTTTACGAGCTTTCAAATGAGAGTAAAATCACTCCATTTGGATACTGGATGATGCCTCAACCAGCTGCAACAAAACAGATAACTTGATCTCTTCACAGAGTATGAGCTAACTAGATAGACACTGCTCTGCACATTTCTCTGCACATGTGCAGGCACTGAACCTGAGACTTATACCAGACAAAGTAGAACTTATAAGCTTTCCAACAAGACAAAAATCATTGCAAATGGATTCCGGATGAAGGAGAAACAACAATTACAAGACTGGGGGTTTTGCCAAAGACATCTAGATAGATAGAGTGTATAAAAGTGAAATTTCTGCAAAATATGTAGAGAACAACTAGTAGGGGGTGTGCTTAAGCAAGGGGGCAGCTTGGGCACGTATTTCCACGACTCTAAGTCATAATGCAACTCATTAGAGGTTTTAAAGACCACATACTAACCTCTTTAACCAATCAAAAGCATATACATGTCAAAAGTGAGGTCCAATCACATCAAGAGGTGAGCTAAATCTTCTCTAATCAACTTCTTTCCATTATGGGCATAATTGGATGCCTCCAACTCGTGGAAGTCAGCCTCCTTTGATTGTGGATGATGTGGAAGGTTCAATTTGGGGCATGTTCCCACACTCTTGAGCTTGAAAAACTTTCAACACTCCCCCTCAAGCTCAAGTCTTTTCCTTTGTTGCTTCAGCCTATGTCTCTTATGTTGATAGCTTCCTTGAATCCTCCAAGCTTTGTACCTTCAAGAAACTTTGTCATCATGTCAGCAACCTGCATTTTAGTGTTCACATACCTTATATCTAGCTCTTTTGCCATCACCTTTTCTCTAACGAAGTGGTAATGAACCTCTATGTGCTTGCTCCTTGCATGAAACATGGGATTGTTAGCTAGATAGATGCTTGAAATGTTGTCTCCATAAAGAGGAAACTCCTCTTCCACTTCCAAGTCCTTAAGTAGCTTCTTAAGCCATAATAGCTCACATGTAGCCAATGCTAAACCTCTATACTCAGCCTCTGTGGATGAAAGAGCAACAGTGGGTTGCTTCTTAGAGCTCCAAGAGATCACTTTTGTACCTATCATGAAAACATAACCCGATGTACTCCTTCGATCATCCTTGCTACCTGCCCAATCAGCATCACTATATCCTTTGACACTTAGATCAGCATCATATGAGTAAAATAGACCTTGGTTGATGGTGTGCTTGATGTAACGAAGCACCTTTCTTGCCGCCATAAGATGATCATGAGTAGGTGCATGCAAAAATTGAGAGAGAACACCTACTACATATGCAAGATCAGGTCTAGTGAATGTAGCATAAATTAATGAACCAATTATGCTTCTATATAGTGTAATATCTTGTATAGCCTCTCCTTGACCTGCAACCAACTTTGTATTGGGCTCCATGGGCTGAGAAAGTGGCTTACAACCACTCATACCAAACCTGTATAGCACATCCAACAAGTATTTTCTTTGAATCAAGAAGATGCCATTGTGTGCATAGATTACCTCTATTCCCAAGAAGTACTTTAGTGTTCCAAGATCAGATATCTTGAACTCCTTCCCTAGCTTTGATTTGATATCTTTAATACCTGCAATATCACTTCCTGTGATTATTAAATCGTCCACATAGATGCATATGTATACCGTCTTGTCTCCTTGCTTCTTCATGTAAAGTGATGGATCTGCAACACTTTGTTTGTATCCACAACTTGATAAATAATCCACTAACCTCTGATTCCAGGCCCTTGGGGCTTGCTTTAGTCCATATAATGCTTTCCTTAGCTTGCAAAAATGTTTTGGGTACCTCATACTAGCAAATCCTTGAGGTTGGCTCATGTAGACTACTTCTTCAAGCTCTCCATTGAGGAAGGCATTCTTCACATCCAACTGATATAAGCTCCATTTCCTTGATGTGGCCACTGCAATCAAAGTCCTAATTGTTGGCATCTTGGCTACGGGGCTGAAATTTTCATCATAATCTATCCCGTAGCTTTGGGAGAAGCCTTTCGCCACCAACCTTGCTTTGTACCTAGCAATGGAACCATCTGAATTTCTTTTAATTTTGTAAACCCACTTATTACCTATCACCTTCATGCCTTCTTGAGCTGGTACCAAGCTCCAAGTATGGTTCTCATCAAGTGCTTTGAGCTCTTCCTTCATTGCCTCTTGCCATTCCTTGCAATCCTTAGCTTCTTCATAACTAGTTGGTTCTTTGTCCTTGATTACCTGAGTCATGTATGCATAATGCTTTGCAATGAAATTATCATATGTTAACGTTTGTACTGGATATCTTACTCTTGAAGACCTTCTTTCACTTCCTTTAGGTGTGGTTGCCATCTTCTTTCTTTGTTTGGCCACTCCTGGAGTTTGAACTTCTTCTATCTCTTCATCTTCCAACATGCTCTCGTCCACATAGCTTCCTTCTTCAACTGAAATCTTCTCTTTGCCTTTGACTTTGCTTTCTTCAGAGCTGGTCTCTCTTTCCCTAAGCCTTCCACTCCATGGTGAGGGTGTCCTTGTGTTGCATGAGTTGCTTGGACCACTCAAATCCATGCTTTCTTGAACTCTATCATCATTCTTCAAATCTGTCTCACCTATGTCTTCAACCTGCAATGGACTTGTGCATGCATACCAAGGCTTCAACTCATCAAAGACAACATCCCTACTTACCTTCAGCTCCTTGGTGATGGGATTATAGCATTTATACCCCTTTTGTTCCATAGAATATCCCAAAAAAATACACCTTTCAGATTTGGCATCTAACTTTGACCTCAACTCTTGAGGTACATGTACATAGCATATACAACCAAAGATTCTAAGATGTGAAATGCAAGGTTTTCTTCCACTCCATGCTTCCTCAGGGGTTAGATGATGTATACCTGATGTAGGACATCTATTCATGATGTATGTGGCTGTATATGTAGCCTCTCCCCAATAATAATGCAGCACATTCATTTCGTTGAGCATACACCTTTCTACCTCTGCTATGTGTCTGTTCTTTCTCTCTGCGACCCCATTTTGTTGAGGGGTATACCTGCATGTAAATTGTCTTTTGATGCCATTGACCTGCAAAAACTCAGAAAATTCATGGGAGAAATACTCTCCCCCTCCATCGGATCTCAAAGTTTTGATAAACCTGCCAGATTCCTTCTCCACCTGTGCTTTGAATTTCTTGAAGTAGTGGAACACATCTGATTTGTTTCTAATGCAATACAACCACACTTTCCTTGAAAAGTCATCAATGAAGGTTACAAAATACCTATTTCCAGCAAGGGATGCTTCTCTTATTGGACCCCAAACATCCGTGTGAATGAGGTCTAAAACATTTGCACTTACATAGGTACTCTTCTTGAAGGGCAGCCTTGATTGTTTTCCTTGTTGGCAAGCTACACAAATTTCATGCAACATTTTAGATGTAAAATTTGGTAGGCCTCTTACCAAGCTCCTCCTTTGCATGTCCTTGAGCTTTTGTAGGTTGATGTGACCTATTCGTTTATGCCATAGATCCAAATCTGCTATCCTCTTGTCTCCATATGTGACATACATTGAATGGTGTGGCTGATTTAGGTCCATTGTGAACATTCTCCCTTGCTTTTTTCCTTTTGCTATGAGCTTGAAACCTGCCCTTGGATCCTCAACAAAACATCCTCTTTCATTGAACCTAACTTGATAGCCTTTTTCTACCATTTGGCCTACCCGAAATCAAGTTTTTGGTAATAGTAGGGACATGTAATACCTCTGATAAGCACTTTGCTCTTTGATTTCCTTCCAAACTGATATCTCCCACATGTTGAATGATATGCTCTGAGTTATCACTTGTTTCCACATGCCCTTGATGCTTTGGGACCTGCAAATTACTAAAAAAATCCTTTCGACATGACATATGATTGCTACATCCACTGTCTACATACCATACATCTTCACTAGCTTGAGTTGTATCTTCACCATACCTCATGGCAAGTAAATAATCATTCCCTTGGCTGGATGATGTGTTTGCATAATTACCTTGCCCTCTATAATTGTTGTTCTTGCTTTGATTCCCTTGTCTTTGAGCTCTATGATAGCATTCATTTGCAAAATGACCGGGCTTACCACATACAAAGCATCCATTTGAAGTGGCTTGTCCTCTTCCACCAAATCTTGCACCTCTTCCTCTATTTGTGGCTCTTCCACCTCTTTGACCTGCATTTTCTTGTTGTCCTTGACCTCCTTGGTTGCTTTGATATCTTCCTCTTCCTCTTGAAGCACCTCGGTTGTGTCTTCCTCTTCCTCTACCTGCATACAACAATTGCCCTTGGCTATCCTTGGCGTTATGACCACCAAGGTTCATCTCCTCTGTCACCATGAGAGTGATTAGTTGATCAAAATCAGGAAGAGAGTCCCTTACATACACTGAAGTTGTGAAAGCCCTCCATTTTTCATCATCCCTAAGTCCATTTAGGGTGTGGGCGACAAGATCGTCATCATCTAGGGCACAACCGATTGACCCTAGTGCATCTGCAAGCTCTTTAACCTTTAATATGTAATCATTAGCACCTTGAGAGGGGCTTTTCCTAAGATTATTTAGCTCATTCTTGAGCTGAATTTTTCTAGCTTTTGTGGAGGTTGAGTACAATCTCTCCAAGCACTCTCACACCTTCTTCGATGTATCCAAATCTTGAATATGCCCTACCATAGAGTTGCTAATATGCTGAGATAAAATGAAAATGACCCTTTTGTCCCTTTCATCCCACTCTCTTACTGCTCTTCTCTGGTCATTGGTTGGATTTACCTCATCTATGTAGGGTTTTGGCTCTCCACCACTCACAAGTCCCCACAAACCTTTCCCCATCAAAAAATTGCTTATTCTAAATCGCCACGGTTGGTAGTTTCCTTTTTCGAGCTTCTCAATCTGAGCATTGAGATCAGCCATGGTTCCTCCTAACTCTTTTGAACCTCCCCCTTGATGCAATGAAGTTTAAAAGGATGGCTTTTACCTCAAAAAATAGAGCTACTCCTCTTGATGAAGCTTCGTCTTTGATTTGATGATGTATTTGCTTCCCCTTGTTGTTGACGTGCACGTTCTTTGCTTCCTTCCTTCAAACTTTGATGAAGTCTTTACTTCACTTCAGTAGCTCCTTCTTCTCTCTTTGATACTCCACTTATAGCTCTGATACCACTGTTGGAGGATAAACACTCCTATGTGCACAACAAAAGCAAATGAACCCTCCTAGGATCCTGAAATTTTTCAGACATAGGTTCTGTATTTTCTGAGTTTCTCTGAGTATATGCAGAGACTGAATATGAAAATTTTGCAGGCATAAACAAGACTTTACGAGCTTTCAAATGAGAGTAAAATCACTCCATTTGGACATTGGATGATGCCTCAACCAGCTGCAACAAAATAGATAACTTGATCTCTTCACAGAGTATGAGCTAACTAGATAGACACTGCTCTGCACATTTCTCTGCACATGTGTAGGCACTGAACCTGAGACTTATACCAAACAAAGTAGAACTTATAAGCTTTCCAACAAGATAAAAATCATTGCAAATGGATTCCGGATGAAGGAGAAACAACAATTACAAGACCGGGGGGTCTACCAAAAACATCTAGATAGATAGAGTGTGTAAAAGTGAAATTTCTGCAAAATATGCAGAGAACAGCTAGTAGGGGGTGTGCTTAAGCAAGGGGGCAGCTTGGGCACGTATTTCCACGACTCTAATTCATAATACAACTCATTAGAGGTTTTAAAGACCACATACTAACCTCTTTAACCAATTAAAAGCATATACATGTCAAAAGTGAGGTCCAATCACATCAAGAGGTGAGCTAAATCTTCTCTAATCAACTTCTTTCCATTATGGTCATAATTGGATGCCTCCAACTTGTGGAAATCAGCCTCCTTTGATTGTGGATGATGTGGAAGGATCAATTTGGGGCATGTTCCCACACTCTTGAGCTTGAAAAACTTTCAACAACATCTAGAAAAAACATTTGCAACCTAGCCAGATATGGAGCTACCACATTCTATCCGATTCCTAGAAATCATATAATTCCTATGGGTGGTGGGAAATACCAGAACATGGGGGGCCGAGTTTTAGGAACTATGAAAGCCTAAAAGGCAGCAACACAACAGTGAGGTGTGAAGAAGTAATGATAAGAGTTCACCTCAGCCCGAAAACAACCCTACTCCACTAGTAGTTGGGGCATCATCCCGAGAGGAATGAAACACCTAAACGAGCTCTTTGATCATTACTGCAGGAAACTGGAGGTACAACAAACAAGCACATCAAATGAATTAAGGCAAAAAGGAAAACATGACGAGCCTTCTGCCATGGTGCAACACCAGATGCCTTAAAACCCAAACACATTGATATCCCTTCTCATCTTTGGGAATACATCCACCTCTGCATGCCTGGAGCAAAAAGAAGAGTGGTGCAAGGCCATGGAAGAACAAGGAGTAGAGATGCCGCAAGGGATGCATGATAAGGAGCCTGATCGTGACTACAGACGGGGAGTAGAGTTGATGCTGCTGTTTTAAAATTGACATAGGTGTGAAGCAGAGCTCGCCGCACAACATACCAGAACACGGCACTCCTTGCACAACCCATAGTAGTGGGTGGGCAAGGGGAAAACTCAACTTCCCAGCAGTAGCATGCTCGACATGCAAGTGGTGAACACAGGGCCTCAACCTCACTATGTGGCGCCCAAGATTCATGATTTATCAGGGAAAAATGCAGCAAGGAGTGTGACTTGAAGCAGAGAATAGGCGCAGGTAAAGGGTGCTGATAGTAGCCATATCCGAAAGGGCACAAAGGGGAGCTGCAGGCAAGCTCAACCCCAACTGAAGTAGAAGCAGTAGAATGTCCTGGAGGGGATGATTAGGAAGAACTCAACCCTAAAGTGCACAAGAGAGAGGGAGCAGGAGAGCACCGGAAGCTTGCCCCCCATCGATGCACACAGGAAGCCCTCCCAAAATTGGAGAGAGGAGGGTAACGTCTCCCCACTCTCACACGTATGCACGGTGCAATGAATAAACTTAAATCAAGCCATTCATGGATTCCAATGCACCTATCAACGCCACACAAAAGTAGCCTGCATTCTGTCAGCGCATTCACATGGCTATTAAATGAAGGAAAGTTATGCCAGAGCTCAAACTTGTATGCAAATTTTCAAAAACAGAAATATCCTTTTCGAACTCAAATTGTTTTCACGTGATCTCAAAAGTATCGTTCTTTTTTTTTTATGTTTACTTTCAAAAAGAATGGAAAGTAGGAGGGAGCCATAGAAGAAACTCACCCACCCACTCAACATTAAATGAATAAGACATAGATGAAAAGTGATGCCAGAGCCGACGTGTATGTTGAGGTGTGTGTATGAGACAAGGAATGAGAGAGAGAGAGAGGGGTTAGAGGATGTTTGTGTGCAACAAACAAAAAAGAACTAACTACTCAAAAATTAACAAATGAGATGTGCCCTTGACCAACCGAAGGCCACACGGCCACAACTCAAACCAGGCGTGAGGTGCATCCACCAAGTGTAGGCATGGCAAGCTTTGAAAAACCCAACGGTTGAAGGCCGATCATCCCCGGCAACGGCACCAAGTTTTGTTGAAGTAAGGGGGAATAACCAACCCAAAACGCCTCACATGGAAGTGAGAGGCTCTTCCAAGAGGAGTTGCAAGAAGCGTAAGCAACGCACACACACCCACGTCCACGAACAATGGCACCATGGCCAACGTCAAATGGAGCAAGGGAGGGCAATGCTCACACACAAGACAACCCCAAGTGCCAAACCCACACACATGGATCAACGCCTAGCACATAAGGAGAAATGTGGAAGCCAAATGAACCTTCTTTCCATTAGCATGGAGGCCAAGGCCATGGCCAAGGGACCTCCCTTTTACAAAATGAGCCCCTCCTTATATAAGAGAGGAGGAGGGATCCGTTGAGTACAAGTGGCCAAATGCTTCATTAACTAAGATATTCTAAAAATGATAGGTAGTTGGAAAAATAAAAAAAGGAATCTTCTTAGAGAGAGAGAGCTCTTGCACGTATCCAAAAGAGAGCTCTCATTTCTAAAATAAGGAAAGACTCAAAAAGAAGCCTTTTACAAAAAAGAAGGATAAGGTTGAGTTTTTATGGGTTTTCTCAAAAAAGGAAATAAAGGGAGAGTTCCTATGAAGAACTTGTATACAAAAGAGAAAAGGGGAAATTTGTGAGACTGCCACACAAGGCCTTGAGCCTTCAAGTATCCTTAGCCTCAGGGGAGGCTTCCAAGTACTCCATAGCCCTCATAGCTTCATGGGTCCTTCAAAACTTCAAGGCTCCAACAAAGCTTTATGAAAAAGAATGCAACAAGTTATGCTAGATACACTAAATTCTCAGATTTTAAAGACAAGGGGAGTGAAGAGCTCGCAACTAGGATGTTTCTCCAATTCTTTTGTTTTCCTAAGTTGAATAGGTATACCATGCCACACAAGCCAATGACCCTTATCATGATGAACAATAAGGATAAAGACCATCCCTTTGGAGTGATGGATGTTACCCCATACATCGATGAGTAGCTAGAAGAAGCCTCTATGCATTGGAAGGAAAAGAAGTTTATGAATGGAGCCCTGATCTTTACAAGGATTCTATATCATGTTGTGGACATGGAGGACCAATTGAAGCTTATCCCAGAAGCTCAATATTTTAGAAGCCTAATGGTAGGAATAAAAAGTCCAGCCAAAGTCATTCAAGTTGGAGAACATGGAGCCAAAACAAGTCTGAGGGGATCAAGAATGAACAGGAAGATCATTTCAGAAGAGGTTATTCCAAGTAAGAAAAGGAGAGTGGATCCCAAGAGAGTAGAGCTCGAGCAAAAAGAAGCAACAAAAGAAGAACATGAAGTAGCTCGAAATGAAGTGCAGTCCTCCAAGGAGCCTCATCCACCACAGACAAACAAAGAACAATTATACTCATATTTGTCTCAGGAAGTAAGAGAGCATTGTATGAGGCCCAATATCAGAAAATGCTAGAAAATTATTCTGATAAAGCAACTAATTGGAGGCAAGAAGAGATTGAACATTATGAAGAATTGCCTGATCAAATGTTGGCAACAGAATCTGAAGAAGTGTTTGTGAGAAAAGAAGTGGAACTATTGGCATACTTCAAGGAGTTGCAGGGACCTCCAGAAACTAGAACCACTGTGGTTGCTAGGAGAAAGATTTAGAAGAAGCATGTTTAGAAGAATATACCAACTAAGAAAGACAAAGGCAAGGCTATAGAGTAGAAGGTAGCTAAAGAGGTAGCAAAGGCATCAGTAGAGGAAAAAGGCCAAGGGAAAGTAGTTTTAATGGAAGAATAAATTCAGGTCAAATCAAGAGAATCTGAAGTAGCTATTTCTTCAAAAATTCCCTCTGATTCAGACAGTGACATTGAGAATTTTTTATTGAGAAGTTTAAATTTATCTATACCAAGCACACAAGTAAAATCAGTACAGACATTAGAGGTGGATAAATCAGTAGAAAAATTGGTTGGAAGTTCAAGAGGAATCAAGATTGTGGAAGAACCAAAGGAAATCAGTCTTAAAGAAGAGAAGAGGAGGTTGAAGGGTAAAGGGAAAATATTGGAAGAGAGTATTATAGGGAATGAAGGACTCAGTGAAGAAGTTGTAGATACAGGGTCAAAACTAATTTGGACTAAACCTTCAGAACAACCATATTGTCAACCTTTTGTGAATAAGCAATTAGGGCATATCAATATGGAAGAAGGGAAGAGAAGTCTGGAATAGAAAGGCAAAGTGATTGAAGAAAGTATGGCTTTGGATGAGGGAGTACATGAAAGAATAAGAGCATCACGAAAAGAATCCATTATTACAAAACCATCAAAGAAGCCCTACTGTCAACAGTTAAGTAAAGAGAATACATACAGAGATAAAGAAGAAGCTAAAATCTAGGAGAAGGTAGAGTTCAAAGATCATCATGAAGATAACCAAGAAACAGAGGAAGAAGTAAACAAGAAAATAAAAGAAGTACTTTTGGCCTTGGGACATCAAGAAGAGCAAACAGATCAGGATGATCAAGGTGTGGAATATGAAGCAGACCAGATGGATATAGATGATCAAGTGATAGGAGGAAATGAGCAGGAACAAGATGATCAAACTGAAAACGAGGTTGATTAGAAGCTAGAATCAAACGTATTCCAGGAAGAAGTGATCCATGAAGAAGAATTAAAGACTGATGAGTAGATTCAAAAGGTGTAGATGATGGGAAAAGTAGAAGAAGTAAAAGTAGCAGAGAAGGAAATAGAAGCTGCAAAAGAAATGGATCAAGAGACATATTATGAAGAAGAGGATGAAGAGGAGGATGATCTGAAAAAAGAAAAGCAAATAGAAATAAAGCAACTAGACTTGGGACTTGCCTTGAAAGGATACCCAAAGATATCAGATCTGCATACAAAATTATTATGAGTAACATAGAGCAATTCAGGCCCTCCAGCAGAAACATGATCATATCAAGTATGGTTATTGATTCTGATTTTGTGAAGGGAAACAGGATCATTGAAGAACAAAAGAAAGAGAAAGAACAGCTTGAGGATTAGATCAAAGCATTGCAAGAAAAGAATGAAGCTATGAAAAAAAGGATATTCTCATTAGAAGGCACATGAAATACAAAATCAAAACAAAATCCAGTTTCTTGAAGATAAATGTGCTAAACAGATGGAACATAGTAATAAAGTGGAAAGTGAGCTGAAGAAAATGGAAAGCAGATTTAGGACACTTCAGAGTTCATATCAGATTATGGCCAAAGCCAATGAAGAGATAAACAAACTATTGATGGAAGAGGTACATATGAAAGCAGAAATTCAACCTACTCAGATGAATAGGAAGAGATAGGAAAAATAAGTAAAGTAATTCAAAAGCTTTAGGAAGAGCTCAAAGAAACCAAAGAGTTAGAGAAACAAGCTAGTGTGCATGCCGCAAATTCCATGAGAGGATACAACAAGCTATACTTGGACATAGAAAAGGAAAGAAGTGAATGGAGTTCAGAGAAAGAGTTGTTGATGTCTCAAAACAAAAGTCTACTGATGGAGGTGATAGAATGAAAAGAAAAGTATTGAAGTCCAACACAAAAAGGATGAAGAACATGTAGTGAGGATGCAAACAGAGGAGCAAGAACCTGTGGAAGATAGTAGAAGATCTTTGCCACCATAGGATTCACATGAACAAGAAGAAAGGAGCATTGAAGATTATTGAGATGACTTTGTATAGATGCTCTTGACAAATAGAGAATCAAGGATGAAATTCATCAGAAAGACGCATGATGAATATGAAACTCAGCTTGTAAAATTTGCTCTAGAAAATGGGGTAAATCCAGATCAGCATCATTGGGCAGCAGATGGCCTTGGAATTCCATTTTGTATGATCCTTGAAAGTATTAAAAATTACTAGACCACAAGAATTAGTCTTTCGCCTAATAGGCATATGGAGTATGAAGAGGACATTAATGTCACCAAAGAGCTGTTTGAAAAAGCCAACCCAAAGTGGAAAAATAGGTGGTTAGATTTCAACAAGGACTACAGGAAAATATGGAAAAAGGCACCGTTGCAATTAAAGATAAATCTAGCATATTGCCTAGTAGCCAGAAGGAGGGATTGGTCAATTTTCTGGGAAAGAAGAAATGAAGGACAAATTCTAGCAAAATGGCTGAACTTCCCAAAGATTGCAAGACCCAAAGCAAGATCTTGGCCAACCAAAAAATACATGATTGATACTGCTAAATCTATCATATCTGCATATAAAGATCTAAATGACCCCGCTTGTATATTAGTAGTCAGAATTATGCAGCTTATAGTAGCATGTATAGAGACTTTTACAGACACAGATTTGAGAACCCTCAATTACATAGGATTTAATTCACCCTTGGATGCTGTTGCAGAGCTAAAGAGCGCACAAAGCAGAGAAAAAGACGGGCCCCAAAATTTTTCCGATTTGGACTTCATATTTTTGTATCATAATCATTCTTGTAATATATTTTCCGTTGTAAAGGCACTAGAGGAGTCCTCTAGATGCATCCCCACAGAAGATTAGAAGCTTATCCATGTAAAATAGTAGAAATTTAGTCTTTTAGTGAATAAAGTGCCGGTCTCTTGTGTGAAAGGACCAAACTTAGGGCACTAGTATATAAGTCAAAAGTGACTCTTTGTAAAGAACTTTTTGCCATTGTGAGAATAGAGAGCACAGAAATTCGAATTTGTGTCTTCTTCCCTCCTTATCTTCTTCTTTGTGAGCTTGTATGCATGTGTATTGCTTGGAAAGAGTGCTTGTGAGTGTTGTCTATCCATGAAAGTGTTTCTTTGCTGTAGGAAAGGTGTGTGCGAAGTGTAGGGAGTGCTGAAGTGTAGGAAAGTATTCCCGCGACTCAGTATTTCGCTCATAACTTGAAGTAGGAGCATCGGAATTGAGTGAAACCACTGCCATTGGATGCGTCTTCTCGAGAGCTTCGAAACCCATATGCTATTCGCTATATTTGAAGTTCGGAGCTGGGAGAAAAGTCCAAAATACTGACGGCTGCTGCACCAAGTATCGTTTCGCCTTGACCAACAGTTGGAGCTTGTTTGGATAAGTCTTTGCCTCATTTACATTCTTTGAGTAGATCATTTGCATTGATCATTACATGATTGCATGTCCTCATACACTCGGCTAGGTTTGTATACTCTTTGGATTGATAATTAAAGGTGTGTATCCCCACTATATGCACTTGTGAGGGGATTGAGGTATAGTCTCTTTCTCCGCAAGTCCCTAAGTTGATACTTAGGTCAACACACTTTTTGGTGCCGTTGCCGGGGAGTGACGAATCAAGCCGAGGCATTCGTGTGATGGTAAGTAGCTTTTTGCATTGAAGTAAGTGGAGGAGTGGAAATCTTCTCTTCTTTGGTAAGTCATTTTCAGTCGCACTTGCTACTTCTCATTTTTGGAGTGTGTGTAGTGAGTTGTTAGTTTTAGGTTTAGGAGTAGTAGGAGGAGAGTAGGAAGAGTGAGGGAGTAGATTAGAGTAGTTTTCATCCTTTGCCTTGTTGTTTCATTTTCAGTAGATAGAAAAAAAATCAAGTATAAAAGCCAAAAAAAATCATTTTGAAGATCACTTGTTTGAGCAAGTATCGTGAGAGTGAGCGTCGAGTATCGTGAGCTGCAGAATATCGTGGCTGAGCTTGTGGAGTGTCTTTGAGCTAGAAAAGGTGCTAGAAGAGTGTGGCAGAGCTTCAAAGGTGAGCCACTCCATTGCTAGATCCTTCTTATCATTCAAAAAATTCAATATCTATGTAAAACGATCTACGCCAGGTATCGTCTGAGATCTACAGGGGGTAAAAAGAGTGTTTTGTTTGATACAGAGAGTGAGGATAAGAGAGAAGAGCTAGGAGATCAAGGGGGCAAAATCAAAAATTCAAAAACAATTGTTAAAATTTGTCTAAGGGTCAAGTATCGTCTTGCTCCCACGGTCGAGTATCGCGATACTTCACAAGTATCGTGACCTCCTGTGGTTGAGTATCGCGATATTTCCCACCGATCGTGTATCGTTTCATACCGATCGCGATACTTGATCAGAGATCATTTGCCAGCGATCGTCTATTGAGTATCGCGGATCGTGTATCGTTTCGTGCCGATCGCGATACTTGAGAAGTATCGTTTGGTCAAAGATCGCGATACCTGACAAGTATCGTGTATCGTTTTGCCAGCGATCGTTTGCGAGAGATCAAGTATCGTTGTGCTCAAGTATCGTGTATCGCTTCTCAGAGATCGCGATACTTGCTGCCGATCGTGTATCGTTTGTCTGAAGTATCGTTTGGTTCAAATATCGTGTATCGTCTGATCTTCAGAGATCGCGATATTTACCAGATATCGTGTATCGTCGATCGTTTCAGTTCAGAGATCGTGTATCATGGATCTCAAGTATTGTATATCGTGTCCAGCCAAGTATCGTTTGGCCCAGAGATCGTTTAGAGCAAAGATCGCGATACTTCCCACATATCGAGTATCGTCTCCCTTCGAGTATCGTGTATCGCCTGTGACCAAATATCGGTATCGTTTCTTACAAGTATCGGTATCGTCTAGCCGGTATCGCGATATTTGTCAGAGATCGTGTATCGTCTGAACACAGATCGTGTATCGTGGTTTTTTGGAAACAAGTATCGTGATTGTAGAAAATTCTTCTTCAGTTATTTCTTTCCCACCCAAGTCTTCTAGACATTTTTGACCTGTAGTGAAGAGTGCCTAAGACCAAAGGGTACCAAAGACTGATTAGAGTTTAGAAGTGGATGAACCTGAGATCCGGAAGAACCCTAGGAAGCCGAAGAAGTGTAAATTCCTCTGTAGGTAGTGTAGCAGAGCCAAGTAACCGTTCACATTACTCGGAGACCTCCAGTGAGTCAGAAGGAGAAATTCCCATGGCTTCAGAGGATATGCAAAACACAGTACCCATGATGGGCATGATGTCAATCATCGAGGGAGAATACAGAACCTCCTTGGAGTATGTGAACACCAACCACAATGAGATCCCTATCTATTTGGATGGTCTAAACAGATCAGTGGCCAGACTGAAGAAGGCTTCAGAGGCTTACATAGTGCCGAGACCAGCAGTCAAATACGTAGGAGGTTTTTACATGGACAAACAAGATATCCAATATGTTGTCACAGAACACCCGGAAAACATTAATGAGCATGGTGAAGAAAATAATGCTTCAAGCTTAAATGGAGGAGGAATCGAAGAGCAAGTAACTACTCCTAGAGGGAGATCTACGATTAATAAAATTTGGAGAGGAGACCTGATTCCCCAGGATGACACTCTATTAGATGTATATTTGATCAATGGGATGGAGCATCTGCTTAGGGCCCATTCCTCTATATGGGAAGCTGCTCCTAATCCAGTTACCATCTATGAGTTACAAGATCCTGAGTTCCCCACCATCATCACATATTTGGATAAAAATCAGAGAAGATATTGGCCATTGACAGAATTAGAGAGAGCTGAGTTGAAATACCAGAATATCCCAGTGTTTCCCCCTAGGGACCAAGCCACTACTTCACGAAACCCACTTGGAACATCCCAGAACGAATCATATCAACAGTCGGGACAAACACAACAAACACAACAAACCCAGATCCCAGTCAGACCACATGTGCAATTTGCAATGCCTGCAATTAACCCTAACTACCGGCCTCAACCAGCTATTGACCCAAGACATGGAGTTCATGCTCCAGTCAGACCACAGGTAGTAAGAGGACCAGGCATACCAATAGGAAGACCAATTTTCCTAGTGATGCCTAGACAACCTGAAGCAGGAAGACGACTAAGGCCGATCCAAGTTGCCAAGTGCATGAGAAATCACTATGATGGCTCTAGTGAACCTTACAACCACATAGCAGAATTTAAACAAGTAGTTAGAGCCGAGCAGGTAGATGACTTTCTGATTCAATATGAGTCCTTTGGTCTTACCTTGTCAGACACAGCATTGGCATGGTTTCAGCCATTGGACCCGAATACCTTTCAGAACATGGAGCAGGTATATCAAGAAATGATTGAAGAATTTACCAAATCAGGAATTAAAAACAATTCTTCGTCATTAATCCACAGCTTCAAACAAGTCCCTACCGAGTCAGTGAGATTGGCAGCCAGAAGGTTCAAGCAATATGTGGATAGATGCCCAGTAGAGGAGAGACCGACGCAGAATAAAATGGTATCATTATTCTTGGAAGGATTGTTGAACGGAACTTTGAGGTCATTAGTGTATGTAAAGAGGGTTCAAACTTTGCAAGAGTGTATGAAGGAATGTATAGACCTAGAAGACAACCTTGCAGAAGACTTGAAAATACCACAAGGAAGCTCTAAAAGTGAAGATTCGACTAGTAGCACATCAAACCCTAAAAACAATGTGGAGGAAATAGCAGATTTAGTAGCAAAAAAACTGAACGTTCAAGGACAGAGGAATTATCCCACTAATCCTATGAGACTGCCTATGCTTAGAAGATGTATGCAGTGCGGAGGTGACCATCCTTCTCATTTGTGTACTAGGGGAGTAGTCCCACCACCTGCCTATGCTCATCATAGACCCTCTGTCCTCGGAACTCTACAATATTGCAGTATAGAGCAAAGGTATACAAACCATAGCACGGAGAATTGCCCTTACAATAGGCAAACCAGACCCACCCAGCAATACGTGAGACCATATGGATACCCGCAGAATCATCAGGGAGGTGAAGCTTTTAGGTATCCTTCTTATCAGCCGCAGGCACCAGCACCGCGACCATATGCCTATCAGGGATACACACAACCACAACCAGTGCTAGGACAACAACCACCCCATCCTCAGAACGTTGTCCCAGTCAAGATGGCCCAACCAGAAGAAAACTTAGAGAGGGCTATAGTGCCAGCCACACCTTTGACTAGTGGAGAATCATATGACTCATTTTACGACTCTAGTCAAGGAACATACTCTAATTGTGAAAGCGCAATGACGGAACATGGACAGTTGTATGAACCATATGCCTATGGCATGGAAACACCAGATAGTTCATACGGTTATGAGCAGGACTATGTGTCCTTAATGTACACAGCTCCTAGAGCAACCATGCCACCTCGACCAATGAATAGACCGCCTGTACCCAGAGGACCATGCTACAGATGTGGAGGTGACCACTATATCAGAGAATGTACATTACCAAACCCACCACCATCACAACGAATTTGGGAAGGTTACTGTAGCGATTGTGGGAAGGAACATCTTTTCAGAGATTGTCCTAAGAACCCCAACAAAGTCACATCTAACGTGCAGATTAATGTGATAGAAGTGATTGAATCATCAGGGAGCGATAAAGAGTACACAGTACCTTTAAAAGCAATAACGAGAGCCAAAGCCAGGGAGACCCCTGATCAAACGGAAGAGAATAATCAAAGTGACAAAGAGGGGAATACACCCATCCCTCAAAGAGTTGAAGACTCCGAAGAACCAGAGAAAAGTATTGCCAGTAAAAGGTCACAAAAATGGAAGCACCGAAGAGAGAGACTAAAAGAAAAGAAGTTGTTACAGAGGAAGGAAAAAGAGGGAAACGAACAACAACCAAAAAAAGAACCGAAGAAGGAAGAAGGAAACAAAAATGAGAAGCGTCAGAAAGAGGAGGTAGGATCAGTTTTAGCAGATCCTATGCCTGAAGAATTAGCCATGTGGATTCAGGCATACAAGGCGAGAATAAAAGCAGGACCTACAATAGAGCAACATGAGAGAGAATATCCGAGAGGCGACTTAGAGAAAGAAAGGTTAGAAATCTGCAAGAAATTGATAGAAGTTGCACAACAAACCTTAGAAAAACCCACATCGCCTTTACCAAATACCCGGATTTCTGAAGGAGAATTCCAAGAGTGCCTAAACACTCAGGAAAAGCCTGAAGTAAATAGACCTCAGAATGATGAATTTGGTGTTGAGAGAAAGGAAGGATCCATAGTCCCTGAAGTAGAAGGAGACTGGACTAAGGATCTATGGGCACGAGTTCAAGAGGACAAATGGAAAAAGGTAGAAGGAATGGAACCGCCATTTGAAGAATTAGAAGAAGATAATGAAATAGAGGGTTCAATACCTGAACTAAATTCAGAAGAAATTTTTCCAATGGATGCAAGTGACAAAGAAGAGGAAGATGTAAAGGAACTGCCCAACTACACAGGGGAGTACGAGCACAATTCAGAATTGTATCGCATTCCATCAATAAGGAGACGGGAAACGAACCCATCAGTTCAAACATCTGAGATCATACAACGTCTTAGAGAGGTAAAAATCCCATGTACCCTAACATTTGAAGAACTGTTAAAGGTAAAACCACACTTAAAAGAGAAATTGATCAATCAATGGGAAGTCAAGGAGGAAAAGAAAGAGATAGCTGACGAAGTAAAAACAGTGAGAATTCCAGTGGATAAGGTAGGAGACTTTAGCGAAGGAGATGAAGGAAATACCTGTCTTCCAATCACCTATAGGGGTTACACTACCAAAGCCATACTAGATTCAGGAGCTGGTGTTGGCATTGCTACCAAAGAAATTTGGGAGAAATGGGGACAACCAGCATTAAGACCAACACGCATGAAAATACAAATGGTAGATGGACATATGGAAAGACCCTTAGGATTGTTGGAACGTGTCGTCTTCACTACGTGTGGAGTGGAATTTGAACATACTTTAGCAATTTGTCACTTCGAAAGGCCAAGCAATTATGAAATGATCCTGGGAAGGCCTTTCATGAGACAGCTAAAGGTCGTACAAGATTGGGGAAAAGACGCGGTATACTTACAACACGCAGGAACCACCACTAGAATAAACCTACATACATACACTTATCAAGATGTGCCACCTCTACAATGGAACCAAATCCATAAAGAGGAAGACGATCAATCGTCTCATAGTGCAGGTTCTAATGAGCAATCCTGGATGAACGAGGACACTCATCTGTGGATATGTCAAGCTGCAAAGAAGGAAGAGGAGAGAAGAAAAGGATGGCAGCAGAAACAAGGAATAGTGAGATCTGTACAAGATCCAGCCTATATGCCACAAGTTTTTCCGGATGAAGAATTTGAACCTCACGGTTGGATGGAAATCTTAGCCACCCTCGATGTCTGTGTAAACGAAGAAGTAGTGACCATGAACGAATGTATCGATGAGGAGGGTTATGATGTTAGTTTGTATATGGTAGTCCTCCAGGAGGCAGAAGAAGGAGAAGTGATCGAGAAAGACTGGAAGGAGGACTACGAGAGCATTGAAATGGAACCTGAACCCATGGATCTAGGGATTAGTACCACCAACATAAATATCACTGCCAATGAAAAACATAAGGAACTCACACAAAAAGGGGAATTAGAAGTTGAAAGGGAATTAGAAGATGAAGAAAACAGACCACAAGACCAATTTGAGGTACCAGCTCATTTTAAAAAATATGAAGTGGAGGAGAGGAAAATTGCTATTCAAATGCCTAAAAGAGAAGCACAGCCTGGAATAGCATATGACAATAAGGAGCAAACCAAAAAGATAGTTGTGACTATGGAAGGAGGAGAGGAACGATGTACCTTCATAGGACAGGATGTCTCATTAGAAGAAGAACAAGAGTTAATTCGACTCATAAGAGAATACCGGGATGTCTTTGCTTGGACTTATAAGGACTTAAAGGGAGTAGATCCATCTATATGTGCACATAGAATCCCCATGACATCCGAAGCCAAACCTTCGAAACAGAGACCATATACTTATAATGATGTGTATTCAGCCAAGATAAAAGAAGAAATAGATAAGTTATTAGATGCTGGATTCATCTATGAAATTGAGCACACGGAATGGGTGTCACCCTTGGTGGTTGTACCAAAAAAGAATGGAAAGTTAAGAGTGTGCATCAATTTGAAAAAAGTGAACGTCGCAACCATAAGGGATAGCTATCCCTTACCAATCACTGATCATCTCTTGGAAAGGGTAGCAGGGAAGGAAGTTTATAGTTTTCTGGATGGCTTTTCAGGGTATAATCAGGTAGCCATTGCTCCTGAGGACCAACATAAGACAGCATTTGCAACTGAATGGGGAGTATACGCCTTTAGAGTCATGCCTTTTGGTTTAACGAATGCCCCAGCTACATTCCAAAGATTGATGTGTCATGTGTTCAAAGAATTTCTGAGAAAAAGTATGGAGGTATACGTGGATGATCTTTGTACATATTCAGCTATACGATCAGAGCACATCCCTGAACTAGAAAAGATTTTTGCTAAATGTCGACAATATCGAGTATGCCTCAATCCTGAAAAATGTGTCTTCATGGTGCGACAAGGGAAAATCTTAGGACATATTGTCTCTAAGAATGGAATTTCAACAGATGAAGACAAAATTAAAGTAATTTTGGATTTACCAAGACCTAAAACTGCTAAAGAAGTTCAAGCATTTATGGGACATTGTGGATACTATCGAAGATTCATACATATGTACGCCATAATTGCTAGACCTCTTTATGCATTATTGACTCTGTGCAAATGGACCGAAGAATGCGAAAAAGCTTTTAACGAGTTAAAGAATCGATTGAGTTCAGCACCCATTCTTCGAGTCCCCAACTGGAATAAACCGTTTCACATCCATGTTGATGCTTCCAAGTTTGCCATTGGTTGCATCTTAGCTCAACCAGCTGACACAGGAAAATTGGACCACCCGATAGCCTATGCCAGTAGACAGTTAAATCAAGCGGAACGCAATTATACTACTACGGAGAGAGAAGGTCTAGGGATGGTATACGCAGTCAAGAAATTCAGACATTACTTACTGGCAAACAAATTCAAATTCTTCATTGATCATCAAGCCCTATTGTACTTAGTCAACAAGCCTTGCAATACAAGACGACTAGTACGATGGTTTTTATTGCTAATGGAATTTGATTTTGAGGTAATAGTCAAGAAAGGAAACACCCACATAAGAGCAGACCACTTATCTCGTATGACCCATGGAGAACCACCCATAGGAGTACCTGATGACCTGCCAGATACTTATGTTTTTAACCTGGAAGTATGTCCTCAGTGGGCAGAAAAATTGATCCCGATACTTACACATGGACCTAAAGATGGGATCACGCCAAACCAAACGCAAGATCTCTGGAGGACTAAAAACCTTCACATCATTGCAGGAAGTTTGTACCACCAGGATTCAAGCGGATTACTGATGAGATGCGTGGAAGAAGAGGAACAAGAAATGTGGCTTCGGAAAGCACACATCAACCAATGGAACACTCATTTGAATGCAAATGGAACATGGCAGACACTCAAGAGATTTGGCATATATTGGCCAACCATGCAACGAGATGCACATAACTATGTGTCAACCTGTCAAACCTATCAAGAACAAACCCCAGATGAGAACTCTACCTTATGCTATTCTACGATAGCACCAAGATGGAGCATGCCTCTAGTAAAGTTCTTGAAAACTCAAGAGTACCCTGACGGAGCTACCTTAGCAAGGAAGCGTGCTCTTGAAGAACAGAGTAAAGATTATGCCATCATAGGGAAACAACTCTTTAAACGCGGAAAAGATAACCAATTAAGAATGTGCATTCATGAAAATGAATATCTCTCTCTCTTAGAGATGGCCCATACAGGAGCTGCAGGAGGACACTTCTCTGCAGACAAAACAGCAAAAATGATCCTCTTTGCTGGAATGTGGTGGCCAACTCTACATCAAGACGCCATAACATATGTACAGCGGTGTGATACTTGTCAACGAACGAAATATCCTATTAGAAGAGATGAGATGCCACTTAGACCCATGATGAGTGCTAGAGCTTTCACGAAGTGGGGAATAGACTTTATAGGACCTATTAGCCCACCAGCAAAAGGGTCACATGCCGAATACATAATTGTAGCCACAGATTACCTGACCAAATGGGTTGAAGCAAAGGCAACAACGAAAAATGACGCAAGAACTACAGCCAAGTTTCTCTTCGAGAACGTCTTCACTAGATTTGGACTCCCTATAGAGATTGTGAGTGATAGAGGTACGCACTTTGTTAATGAAGTGATAGAAGCCTTATTGAATGAATTCTTAGTAATTCATAAGAAATCTGCCCCTTATCACCCACAAGCAAATGGACAAGCGGAAAGTTCAAATAAAATCTTGTGTACGGTTCTCACCAAAATCGTTAACAACGGTAGATCAGATTGGGATAAGCAGTTACACCATGCTTTATGGGCATTCCGAGTAGCCTATAAAACTGCAATAGGCACTACTCCTTTTAACTTAGTGTACGGACAAAATGCTATTTTGCCAATTGATTTCTTGATTCCCACTCTTAGAGTAGCAACTACTTACGAGTGGACAGGACATGAATTATCAGCCCAATTGGACCAAATAGAAAAGCTTCATGAAACTAGGTTACAAGCGGTAGCAGGTATTTATGCTGCTAAAAGACGACAAAAAGCCTATTTTGATGCGCATATCAAGGACAAAAAATTGAAGGAAGGAGATTTAGTTTTGGTATACACTTTGAAACAACATGCTAAGAAATTGCAAAAGAGAGGATATGGTCCATTAATCATTAATCGTATATCTACAAGTGGAGCCATCAGCTTAGCAACCTTAGATGGAGACGTGTTACCAAACTACATCAGTGGGTGTAGAGTAAAAAAATACCTAGAACCATTAACAAAAGAAACTATGTCTCGATTAATCAAAGGTAAGAATAGACGCTTAGAAGAGGAAAGAATACGAGAAAAAGCGAGACAAGAAGCATTGGAAAGGATAAAGAAACGAAAAGAGTGGATGAGAGAGCGAGATGAAAGATATCGTCAAGGAGAAGAACTCATCCCGATGGCTAATTTTAGAGCCACTCAAAACCTAGGATTGCAAAGAACACAACCATATCTAAATTTGGGAGCCGGAAAAAAGGAGTATCACTTGGTGAATGCTCTTATTGACACAGGAGCAGCCGTAAGCTGCATTAAGTTTTCTTTGACCCAAAAACTCAAGGAGACAATACGCCCCTTAATGGCCCAGTTGATAGGAATAGGAGGAACAATCACTCAATGCATAGGTGAGATCACCTTACCGTTGCATCTTGGTAACAACACCATGGAACAAAAGCTGTTAGTGTGTCATGACCAAGATTTACTTGAAGAGGTAGTGTTAGGTCAAGACTGGATTTATGAATACGAAGTGACCATTCAATTAGCGTTAGGATACATCTCAGCCAGGATACGACATCGTGAAGTATTCAGTCTGCTAGATGAACGACCACTCAAATCTGTGAGCATGGAGCAAACAGTTCATTCTAATGAACAAATTCCTGAATGTACGATCAGTGGCACTATAGAAACACCTTCATCGAGTAATATATGTGCGGACACCTTAAATTCTGCTTGCACACCATGTTCTGATCTAGCAAGTCTTGAGAGTATCAGTCAAACTGAAATCAACCTCACTGAAGCACCATGCATTAGAGGGACTAGTTCTCTGAGTGATTCAAAATCGGTACCCATTGAAATATACCCTATTACATATTCTAACCAAGTGTGGATAAAGAAAGATCAATTGGAGGAATATCTTCGTCGACAAAAGCACAACCGACATCAAAACGAACAATCAAAAGAGAAATCAACTCAGTCTGAACAACGAAGTCATCGACAAATTGCTACAATATGGATTCCAAAGAAAGTCATAGCCGCTCAACAGGATCGATCGTAGATATGGGTCCCTAAGTCTTGCATTCCAAGGAAAATAAACCGACAGGATGATCCCCAAAACAAGAAGAACCAATGCAATCCACCGGCAAAACAACCACAAAAAAAGAGTTACTGGAGAAAAAAGGAGTCTGCAAGGGCCACCCGACCCTCCCCGAAATTCACGAAGCAGACCAAGTAGACCTACAACAAGAAGAAAAGAGCCACATTCAGTGGAAGTGGGCAACATACAACGAAGCCCAGCACAACGAAGCAAATCTGGATACCGAAAGACAAATTGGACGGCATGCATACGCCAACTACTTCCAATTGCACACATATGGAGTTGTCGAGATCCCAAGTATGCATGATAGGGCCACACTACAAGGCCAAGCATTCGGCACATCCTTCTTTTATTTCAGGATAGTCAAGCACATTTTCCTAATGGGGAAATAGGAGAGCACTTGTACATATATGAAGAAAATACTCCAAAAAATCTAATAACCGCTTCGGCTACGAACTAACTTTTCTGTTTTTCTTTTCAGCAGAAAATATAAAAATACATAAAAGTGAGAAAAATCCAGGTATTACCTTTCTCACACACACGGGAAAGGGACGACACCATTCACTCGGAGCAACATCGGACTTATAACCAACATATAGAGGAGGATTTCTGAGAACATATGGATACTAATTCATACTCTATATTGAGTGCAGATGGCTTCCACTGATTCCGAATCTACACAGCAAGAAGAGGTGCAACTTCTTCCATTAGAATCAGTAACAAAAGCAAGAGGTCACTGGTTCAGAGATGATCAACCAGTGGCAGAGCTAATCTTCATGGCTACAATCAAAATTATGGACACAAATCATTACTTTCCAATCATGTCTCAGGATTTCAAAACGATCATACAAGGACTACCTCATATTGAGGATGTATGGACACAAGCGGGAATAGAGGCATTTCTTAAACTGCCTATATATGTACCAGACTTTCAGAGGTGTGCACAGGTGATGAATACCATGCAGCCTGCCACAACAAAAATATCAGTCCCAGAAGCCCGAGTATTGGATAAAGTCGGGACATGGAAGACCATCCAATTCACACATGAGTTGATTAATAGAGCTTTTGGATGGAATCAAACAGGAATTACGAGTGTCAAGGAGGAATGCCATGATCCCAAGAAGAGATCATTCTTGGAGATAAATAGAATTGACATAGAAGATGTTGTGCGATTGGTACATCAACATTTTTGCTTTCCCAGCATGCACAGGTATACAGCTCCACAGAAAATTGTAGTCCAACTACTATCACATGCCATGAGGCAAATTCGCAACAAAATCAATCTCACAGGGTATGTCCAAGAAAGATTGTTTGAAGCACAAAAGAAGTGGGGGCAAAAGAAGTTTTTGAATGGCAGTTCAGCTCTTACATTGTTGATTTATGAAGCTTTAGAAATGAAGAACTGTTTGAGAGAGATGCCAACCTCGGAAGGACTAGCAAGATACGTAAAATCAGCTACGATCCCTAAGAAGAAGAAAGCAGTAGCTATGGTGGAAGAAGCTGGAACCAGCACACAGAAACCCATGAGGGGTACGAAGCGCCTACGAGAAGAGGAAGCCCAAGCTACACCACAATCAAAGAGAACGCATCTCTTACCAAAGATCACGACGGCCCAAGCGCCTATTACCAAGAGAGATCTGTCCGCTGCTCTCGAGGAAACACATCAGTATATGCAAGGGCAGGTCAATTTAAACGTTCAAGGACATCATTATAGACAAGCTAGTCAAGAGAAGACACAATGGAATCAAGAGCAAACACCGAAACAAGCTGGAAGATACAAAGAGCTGGGCATTGATGATTCTAGTACCAACACGGAATCCAGCCCTGAAAAAGATACATTAGATACTGATATACGGACAGAAACACACGAAGATGAATGGAACGAGATCGATCAAATGGAAGTGATGCCACAAAATCAGGAAGAAAAGGAAAAGAAAGTCGAAGAATCTATGGAACCGGAGCACGTCATTCAATTGAATGACACTACAAAAATAAGCATCAAGGAAGATACAACCACTGGTATTATACATGTAAAACCACCTATTAAAGAGGAAGATCAAACCCCAGTGAATAAGGAAACGAAGGAGCTCCAACACCAAGAACAGACCGTGATCGAGGTGCCTGATGACACACCTCAGGGAAATAAAGAAGACATGGGGGCTGAGCCAAGGATCCAGCTTCAGATTAGGCAGCCCCATGACACTACATTACACATTGCACAAGGAAAAAATGTCTATACCGGAGAAGAGCCGGCAATACCAAAAACATGGATGAACGTGGATGTTACTCAGTTGAAACATGTAGTAAAACAAATGATTCAAACAGCCATGGACACTCAACAACAGATGATGGATATAGATGCTGAGTATGATCAAGCAAGAAGAGAAAAGAATCAGTTTCAACTCATGAGTGAACAGCTATCGGCACAGTTGATTGCAGCACAAAAAGAATTAGCAAACAAAAGTACTGAAGTGTCGGCAATCAAGGCACAACATGAAGCATCCATTGCTCAGAACCGACAGATGCATATACAATTAACGGAGTTGCAAAAATTACATGATGCGAGCGAGGCTGAGAAAGAGAAAATGAGAATGAGAAGCATGCTATTAGAGCAACAACTCAAGCTGTATATGGAAGAGAACGACAGCCTACGCAACAGAAATAAAGAATTGATGAAATCTTTATTATATGATCAACCACTCATACAACAGGAATCCACAGAAACCAAAGACCAAGAATTACGGGATCAGATCTCGAAATATGAAGAGCTGCTAAAGCAAGAACAAGCCCAAATAGAGGATTGGAAGAGCAGATATGCCAATGAAACCAGTGAACTGAAGCGTCAACTACAAAAGGTGAATGCCAAACTGGTCCAAAGCTACAGTGAAAACATGGATCATGTAGCTGACATAGGTAAAGAACTATTGGCAACTAAAGAAGCACTCGGAGAAGCCATGCAAACAATAAAAGAAAAAGATGAATGCATAGAACAGCTGAAGAATCAGAAGAAAGACAAAGAACCGATCGGGACATTAGTAGTGCCAGAAAAAGAAAATCCTACTGACGAGGTAGAGGTAAGTCCTCTATCTCACCCGATCTATGATTCTCCAATACGTGAGCAGGTGGCGGATATACATGATGACCATCCTATGCCATATACTGCAGAAATAAGTCAGAAGGAACGGGCACTAGTGGTGTCCCGATTAACCGAAAATTTTGAAAATGAAGTGGTCAAAGTCATGAAAGAGGCCAAGATCAAAGGTAAAGACCTGGATAAAATCATGAGGCCCTTCAATACTCCATATGGACTCTTGAAAGAAAAGACCAGACACTACATCATAAAGATTACGGGGAAGAGTCCAGATGAGCAGCTTAACTTCAAACATGATACATTCGCATACACTCAAGAAGAGTTTGAAGCTGCGCAACCAGTGTGGCGGAGAAAATTTTTGGAGAAACATCCCATACTACGAGTGCATTGGCAAGCAGCGCCATATGCATTCCAGGTAAACCCTTCATTTTGTCCACTACCACGCAGAAGGGATACCAGGGAATTTTTGGATTTGCAAAGAAGCGGCACTATCAATAAGCAGTGGCTAAATTATCCTATGCTTCCGAGCCCGCCACATAATTACTTGCCAACGGAGGATTATATGATAAAAACCATAGAATTTTGGCTCCAAAATTACGCGACAGTACCTGATTTAGCTATAAAAATGACAAACAAAATACTTAGCATGATCCTCACAGTTTTGAAGGTATTCAAGCATGCGGCATACACATTTTTGAACTTCATAGGTATTAATCAGGGCACGGAGATCCTCATTTTTGACCTGTCAGTTATGCCTAGCCGCCCGACAATAATGGCATACTATTCTAGAATTATGTTCTTGCCAAGTGTATATATGCAAACCTTCGAAGAAGCTTTCTTTACAGGATTTTTTGAAATAGATTCTGAACTATTTTTGAAGATGTCATCTAATCTAAATGCCAGATTAGTGGCATACGAACTCAGCTTCTTCGCAGATCATAGACAGCCACCCAATGACGGTGTGAAGGCAGAACAATGGAAGCAACTCATGATACGTGAAGCCAATCAGCTGAATGATACAGAGCAAAGAGTTTATCAAACATATGCCCGTCGCTTATCAAAGCCTGTCGGGGACGACAGAGTCCAGGAGGGGGGCAGTGTTGAGGGAGAATCGAGTAAGAAGAAGAAAAGAAGAAGACAACGAAAGAAGCAGCTTCACTAAAAGCAAGATTTGAAGATACATCTCTGCAGGAAGCCCCGCAGGGGCACGCATCAGGCAAAAGAAGTAAACAGCCTCAAAGTAATACAATAGGGTCAGATGTGTGCAACCAGGACAAATCAGAGGACCAAAAGTTATAAAGGGGTAGAGGCTGAAAAGTTTAAGAGGGTGACTAAGAACAGCACATTCCTAGTCACTGGTGGCGTGCGTGGCAACCCAAGTCAACAGGCAAGACAAGTACAACAGGCTCTCGAGTAGTAGAGCTTGAATCAAGATGGCCATCGAATCTGCATGTCTGTTTAACTGCAGACAATACTGACCAAGGGGAGCGTGCGAAGAAAAGCAGAGCGCCTCTAAAACGTAATGCAAGATCAAGAATCAGGCAACACGGACCACTGGACGCATGCGCGAAGCAAAGTCTGTCAAGGGACGACAGAGACGAAGAGGGGGAGAGTGTTGCAGAGCTAAAGAGCGCACAAAGCAGAGAAAAAGACGGGCCCCAAAATTTTTCCGATTTGGACTTCATATTTTTGTATCATAATCATTCTTGTAATATATTTTCCGTTGTAAAGGCACTAGAGGAGTCCTCTAGATGCATCCCCACAGAAGATTAGAAGCTTATCCATGTAAAATAGTAGAAATTTAGTCTTTTAGTGAATAAAGTGCCAGTCTCTTGTGTGAAAGGACCAAACTTAGGGCACTAGTATATAAGTCAAAAGTGACTCTTTGTAAAGAACTTTTTGCCATTGTGAGAATAGAGAGCACAGAAATTCGAATTTGTGTCTTCTTCCCTCCTTATCTTCTTCTTCGTGAGCTTGTATGCATGTGTATTGCTTGGAAAGAGTGCTTGTGAGTGTTGTCTATCCATGAAAGTGTTTCTTTGCTGTAGGAAAGGTGTGTGCGAAGTGTAGGGAGTGCTGAAGTGTAGGAAAGTATTCCCACGACTCAGTATTTCGCTCATAACTTGAAGTAGGAGCGTCGGAATTGAGTGAAACCACTGCCATTGGATGCGTCTTCTCGAGAGCTTCGAAACCCATATGCTATTCGCTATATTTAAAGTTCGGAGCTGGGAGAAAAGTCCAAAATACTGACGGCTGCTGCACCAAGTATCGTTTCGCCTTGACCAACAGTTGGAGCTTGTTTGGATAAGTCTTTGCCTCATTTACATTCTTTGAGTAGATCATTTGCATTGATCATTACATGATTGCATGTCCTCATACACTCGGCTAGGTTTGTATACTCTTTGGATTGATAATTAAAGGTGTGTATCCCCACTATATGCACTTGTGAGGGGATTGAGGTATAGTCTCTTTCTCCGCAAGTCCCTAAGTTGATACTTAGGTCAACAGATGCTTTACTTTTTTATGTGAGTGAAACACCAGATAGAATTTTCTTAATGGCCTATTATAGTAGAGTAGTATTCTTAGGTAGCCACTACCTTCAAATTTTTTAGGATGCCTTTTATTATGTTTTTTTTGAAAGAGAATCAGAGATTTTTGGTAATTTGTCAGTGATCAAAAAGTCAAGACTCACTACATATGAAGCTACATATGCAGAGTACTTGAAGAAGGATGTGATAGATAGACCAGAAGCTTCAGTTCAATGGAGAAAAGCTTTGTTTGAAATGGTGAATAGATTGAATGTCACAGAAAGAAAGAGCCATGATTTGCTGTCACATGTCTATCAGAGAAAGAAGAAGTGAAGTGAACTCACAACAACATTTTGTCATATCAATTTTTTTGTCAGGAGCCAAAAAGTTTAGGAGTGGAAGGATGTTGGAAGAAGCATTTTTTAAGGAAATTTCTTGTAGTCTGATATTTTCATGTAGTAATAATTATCCAAATGATGTAAAAATGAGGAAGATTCTTCCTCATGTATAGTAGAAGCATATATATTTTTCTTAGAATTTTTAGAAGCTCTAGAGTAGCATATTTTTAGATTGGAAAGTAGAAGAACCAAATTTCAAGTGTGAAAAGGGACACTTGAAAAAGTATAAAGGATAATTTCTTCTACTTTGTAAGGGTTGTTGTTACTATTACTCATGCTACTCAAGTAGTGTGAAGAGCTTCTTGCAAGCAAATCATGTTTCTACTTCCCTTGAGTGTCTTCTTGATTTGTTGAGTCTATCTCTTGTGAAATCTATGGAATTTGTGAGATTTTCTTGTGTATTTCTGAGTGAAGTGTATGAAGAGAGGTGATTATCAATCTATTGAGTGAAGTGTTGCAAGAGATCAATGTTGGAAATGGAAATTCTCAGTTTTTATAGAATCGTGATTGTGTCATCTATGTGATATAGGTATTGTTTTTGAATCTGAGTTTATATTTGTAATCTACAAAGAAAATGGCACACTTCAGGCACAAAGATCATTGAAAATGCTTTGGTATAGCTCAAGATATTCAAAACCCTAGTTTTCCATCTTCATCTTCACTAATTTCTCAGAAATCAGCCATGTTTCCTCTTATTCTTGGATTCCATTAACTAGAAAGCGTTGTGGTCTTTGCATACTTCCCAGATTGATAATTTGATGAAGTGTTAGTTAATCCTTTGTGCTATAATGATTGGAGAGGACAACTCCAAAGGTTAACAACAAACACCACCCTCTGATGCTAGAAGATCCAAGGGCTAGCAATTTGAGCACTCTTTTTTTATGGAGAAACTTGTTTGCCATCCAATCGAAGGCCAAATATGATGGCCATTATAAGAATGCGCATTTCTCTAGTTTGCTACAATCTCAACCATTGGATGCCTTGATAATCCAAGGGACCAAAGGAATGGATGCGTTGACTTTTACCATTCAATATCATCCCTTGGATTTCTGAACCAATCAAATGGTTTTAACTCATTTTCAAGAATTCCAAAACCGTTCAAGTAGACAAAACCACCACCTCTAGATGGTTTTCTCCTCTTTGACCACACAAAAACAAGGGAAGCCTAGGCCTAGCCTATGTGATTAAGGGACTAGACTTTGGCCACCACCCTCACCTCATTGGTCCATCTTTAATCAACCCCTAAGCTAAAAGGCCCAAGGAGGGTTCATTTTTTCCCCTAATGTAGAGTTTTGCTTCTACTCTTTGTTTGATGATGAAAGGCAATCCAAATGCCTTGTCATTGGAGGATTTAGTCTTTGTTCTATTGTAGGAAGACCAATCTACGTAGAACAGGTCTATTATGCATGTTGTAGATCAATTGTTCCTGGCTAGTCAGAAAGGTAAAGGTAAATGGAGCTTTTCTAGTAGTAAGCAAAAATCGACAAATGCTACACATTCGAAGAAGGAAGACAAAGATGAGAAGAAATTAGAAAAGGAGAAGTTGTTTTGCAAATATTGTAAAGCAAATGATCATGTCATCAAGAGATATCCAAAACTAGTTGCTAAAGAGGCAAAGAAGAAAGAGGTCAGAATGGTTGTTGCAGAGGCCTCTACATGGAAAACAAAGTATGCTTATCTTGTGCAAGAAGAAGAATGGGTGTTTACTATTGTTTGCAGTTTTGCCCCTTTTTCTCATGAGTAGTGCATGTCTGTAGTAGACTCAGATGTTTGGTACTTTGATAGTGGGGCGACCAAACATATTACCTCGTAGCACAGTTTCTTCTCTTCACTTGAGCCTGCCCTACAAGGAATACTATTGCATGCGCTAACAACTCCTCCTATCCTATTATGGGACTCTAGTGAGCTTTTGTAGACTTGTAGAAGACATCAAGGGAAAATCAAATTTCACTTCAAATGAATGCTTACACAAAGAGAAACAATGTCTACAACATGAGCTAGTTGAATGCTCACAACTGCTAGTCAAGCATAGACCTCACTTCATTCCAGCAAGCGTTTCTCAGAGATAATACACAGAATGAATTTCAAACTTGTGTAAACTTTAGAGCACTCTAATAGCTACCCAATGACACCAAAATCATAGCAAATGGATAAATAGAGAGGGAGAACCAGCCCTTACAATAGAGAGCAAAATATTTCCAACAGAGCCTACACACAGAGAGAGATATCAATCACACAACTTCACTAAAATGAATGTTTCTCCCAGACTACTCAGAGAATGCTCCAGAGAATTGGTGAGCATAAAATAGACTCTAATAGCTATCCAATGAGACAAGAATTACATCAAATGGATACAATAGGATGGAGAACCAATGCTAACAACTCAAGGGTAGAGAGCTGCAACACTGCTTGCGCACACACATAGATATGCCTACTAAAAGAAAACAAACAAGCAAGCAAGGGGCTAGCTTAAGCAAGGGGCTTGCTTATCACAACTCCAGCACTTAGTGCTCACTTTACATGAGCTAAAACTCCAAGAAGATGGCCCAAAAGAAGTCGGGATACATCCTCCTTTTATAGTGAGAAGTGTGCCCCTAAAATCTAGGAACTACCTTTCCAAATCAGCCTCCTAACTTGGAGGACTTAGTTGAGATGACTTGGGGAGTGGTTGAGTGATTTTTCTTGATGGAATCTCGTGGCTTTTGGCTTCCTTTGATTGCTCCACATGTCCATAAAAGATTCCCCACGAATTTGTAGCTTGAAGCTTGACTTTTAACACTCCCCCTCAAGCTTCAATTCTTCGTCCTCATCCAAGCTCCTTCATGTTGATGCATTGCTTGAATTTTGAAATCTTCATCCCATCCAAAGCCTTTGTAAATGTGTCGGCAACTTGGTCCTTGGTACCAATATGATGTATTGAAACTTCCTTGGATATTACCTTTTCCCTTATGAAGTGATAGTGCACTTCAATATGCTTGGTTCTAGCATGATAGACAGGATTCAATGCTACATGAATGCTACTCATGTTGTCACAAAAAATTGGATATGTGTCAACCTGCAAATTAAGCTCCATAAATAACTTCTTAATCCACATTAGCTCACATGTGACTTGAGCCAAAGCTCTATACTCAGCCTCGGTGGAAGATAATGCCACCGTGGGTTGCTTCTTTGAAATCCATGAGATGATCTTGCTACCTAGCATGACTAGGTAACCACTTGTACTTCTTCTATCCTCCTTCGAACCGGTCCAATCGGCATCAGAATAAGCTTTGACCTGCATATCATCATCAAATGAATAGAACAATCCTTCATTTATAGTGGCCTTGAGATATCGTAGCATTCTTCTTGTAGCTTGCAAGTGTGTAGTCCTTGGACTATGCATAAATTGTGATAACACTCCATCTCCATATGCTATGTCGGGCCTAGTTATTGTGGCATAATTGAAAGAGCCTACAATAGATCGATACAAAGTTACATCCTCTAATGGCTCTCCATCAATGGAGCTTAGCTTTACATTAACTTCCATGCGATTTGAAATAGGCTTGCAATTTAGCATCCCAAACCTCTCAAGTAGGTCTAGAATATACTTCCTTTCTATGAGCATAATACCTCCTTCTTTGTATACAACTTCAATGCCAAGAAAATACCTAAGATCTCCAAGATCAGAGATCCTAAACTCCTTTCCAAGCTTTGCCTTGATCTCCTCAATGCCCTTTGTATCATTACCTGTAATGATACATCTACATACACACACATGTAGACTACAAGTTCTCCTCTTTGTTTGATGAAGAGAGATGGATCTGCCTTGCATTGATTGTAACCACATTTGATCAAATAGTCCACCAATCTTTGGTTCCAAGCCCTTGGAGCTTGCTTTAGGCCATAAAGTGCCTTCTTCAACCTAGAAACATGATGTAGAAACTCTTTATGAACAAAACCTAGTGGTTGCTCCATGTATACCTCTTCTTCCAAGTCTCCATTGAGAAAGGCATTCTTGATATCCAATTGGAAAAGCTTCCATCCTTTGCTAGCAGCCATTGCAATGAGTGTCCTAATGGTGCTCATCTTTGCCACGGGGCTGAATGTCTCTTCAAAGTCCACTCCATAGGTTTGTGCAAAACCCTTGGCCACCAATCTTGCTTTGGACCTAGAAATAGATCCATCTGAATTCCTCTTTACTTTATACACCCACTTATTACCTATTACCTTCATGTTCTCCTTCTTGGGCACTAGATTCCATGTTTGATTTTCCTCAAGTGCGTCGATCTCTTCTTGCATTGCCTCTTTCCATTCGGTGTACCTGCTTGCATCTTCATAGCAATCGGGCTCATGATCTTCTACTACTTTTTTCATATATGCATAATGTGTTGCCATGTATGAATCATAAGTAAACCTTTGAGTTGGATACTTAACTCTAGAAGACTTCCTTTCTTCACCTTTTGGAGGAATAAACCTCCTTTGCCTTGGGAACTTGATCTCTTTCTTTGACGTGGCTTCTTTCTCCATCATGTGTCCATCATCTTCAACTTCATTACCTTCTTCATCCAACTCCACCAATGTTGCTTTGCCTTTGTTGATTGATTGTGCTTCATAGCATGATGAAGATCTCCCCCTCCATGGTGAGTTCATGCTTGAACTATCTTCATTGATGGAACACCTTGGGCCGCTTAGCTCTAGGTCGATTTGTTCTTCGTCATGTGCATGCTTTTCTTCTTCATAGTCCTGCATACAATCATACTTCTTATACCAAGGGAGTAGCTCATCAAATGCTACATCCCTTGATATCCTCAAGTCCTTTGTGTTTGGGTTGAAGCACCTGTAACCTTTATGATCATTTGAATATCCTAGAAACACACACTTTTCTGCCTTTGATTGTAGCTTGTGCCTGAATTCACTTGGCACATGTACATAACAAGTACATCCAAATATCTTCAAGTGGGAAAGATCAGGTTTCTTACCATAATAGGCTTGATATGTTGTCAAGCCATGGATCCCTGAGGTAGGAGCCCTATTCATTAGATACACAGTGGTATTTACTGCATCACTCCAAAACATGTTAGGTACATTCATCTCATTAAGCATTGATCTAGCGATCTTGGCAATGTACCTATTCTTTCTCTCTGCTACTCCATTTTGTTGGGGTGTGTACCTGCATGTTACTTGCCTCTTGATGCCTTGATCCATTAAAAAATCAGAAAACTCATTGGAGAAATATTCTCCCCCTCCATCGAACCTTAGCTTCTTGATATATGTACCTGTTTCCTTCTCTACCATTGCCTTGAATGCTTTGAAACATGTAAACACATATGATTTGTTTTTTATGAAATAAACCCAAACCACCCTTGTGCAATCATCTATAAAAGTGACAAAGTACTTGTTACCTCCAATGGATTGCTCTTTGGTTGGCCCCCACACATCTGTATTTATCAACTTTAATGGATGTTGTCTTATGTAGCCACTCTTCTTGAATGGAAGTCTCGCTTGCTTCCCTAGTTGACAAGATTCACATAAGTGCTTCATACCTTGTCCTTGGAAGTTGGGAAGACCTTCAACCAGCCTCTTGACTTGCATTTCCTTCATTCTTTGTATGTTGATGTGACCTATCCTCTTGTGCCACAAGTCCAACTCCGAAATCCTCTTGTTTCCATATGTGAAGTAGACATGTTGAGTAGAATGAGAATTTACCTCCAAAGTGAAGAGTCTCCCTTGCTTCTTTCCTCTTGCTATGACCTTGTAACCTTGCTTAGGGTTCTCCACAAAACATCCACCTTTGTTGAACCTTACTTGATAGCCTCTTTCAACCATTTTCCCAACGGACACCAAGTTCTTGGTGATGGTGGGTACATGCAAGACATCCTTGAGACATCTTCCTTCCTCCTTGTCATCGAAAGCTACATCTCCAACATGGGAGATCTCATGGGTTGTATCATCACCTGTTTCTACATGTCCTTTACCTTTGGGAACATGTAGATTAGTAAACCAAGAAGCATTGCAACTCATATGGTTGCTACATCCACTATCAATATATCAAGTGTTATCTACTTTGCTTGAATTCCCATTCATATGCATCATCAAGAGATTGTCATTTTCTGAACTTGTAGAAGCATAACTACCTTGACCTTTGTATGAAGATCCTTGATTATAGCTCCTTTGGTTTCCTCCTTGGTAGCAATCTCTAGCATAGTGGCCAAACTTGCCACATATGTAACATCCTTCGCCATCTTGATTCCTGTTTTGTTGATGTCGTCCTCCTCTTCCTCTTGTTCTTCCTCTCCCTCTTTGTGATGAGGTGCCTTGGTCATGTCCTTGATTGCTTGAGTGGCCTTGCCTTCCTCCAAACCTTCCTTTGCCCCTTCCTTGTCCTCGTCTTCCTTTGCCCCTTTGCTTACCTGCATAGAAAACTTGTGCATCCTTGCTTTTAGTTGAACTTCCACCTATGTTCATTTCTTCGGTGACCATGAGAGCAACCAATTGCTCAAAATCGGGAAGATTATCCCTTACATAAACTGAAGTGGTAAAGGGTTTCCACTTCTCATCATCTCTCAAACCATTGAGAGTATAAGCCACAAGATCATCATCGTCTACGTGGCTTCCAATGGATCCCAATGCATCTGATAACTCCTTGACCTTAAGAATGTAGTCATTTATGCTACTCCCTGAGCTCTTCCTAAGGTTGTTGAGCTCATTCTTGAGCTGGATCTTCCTTGCTTTGGTGCTTGTTGAATAAATCTTTCAAGTGTCTCCCATACCTTCATGCTTGAATCCAAGTCTTGGATATGGCCGATCATGCTATTGCTAATGTGTTGGGAAAGGATAAAGATAACCCTCTTGTCTCTTTCATTCCATTCCCTAAAGGCCCTTCTCTGGTCATTGGTTGGATTCTCATCCAACCTAGGTCTTTGTTCACTTCCACTAATCAACCCCCAAAGGCCCTTGCCCATAAGATAGTTGGAGACCCTAAATCTCCATGGTTGATAGTTCCCTTTGTCTAGCTTTTCAATTTGAGTGTTGAAGTCTCCCATATCTAGTCTTTGATACTTGACTTAGCCCTTGGCTAATGCTCCAATGTGTGTAAAATGAAAATGAGGCTCTGAGGTTACCTCAATCCAAAGATTTCCTTAGATGAACACCTTGTGCTCTTCAAACTTTGAGTAGAATAGCTCCCCCATGATGTGAGCTACCTCCAAGAAGCTTTTGTTGATCTAAATCTTCAACCACCAACTCCAAGAGGTCTTCTTGCTTGTATGTGATGCCTCCAAGATGCCCAAATGCTCTGATACCACTGATGGGGAAAGTATCTAAACCCCTACGCAATGACGAAGCGTGAATGACCTCCATAGGTATCCTTCTTTGACCTCTGCACACCACAAATGCTCTTACTCAGAGCTTATGCAGACAACTCTAGTGAGCTTTTGTAGACCTGTAGTAGACATCAAGGGCTTTCCAACAAATCAAATTTCACTTCAAATGGATGCTTACACAAAGAGAAACAATGTCTACAACGTGAGCTAGTTGAATGCTCACAACTCCTAGTCAAGCAGAGACCTCACTTCACTCCAGCAAGCTTTTCTCATAGATTATACAGAGAATGAATCTCAAACTTGTGTGAACTTTAGAGACACCCAAAATCATAGCAAATGGATAAATAGAGAGGGAGAACCAGCCCTTACAACAGAGAGCAAAATATTTCCAACAGAGCCTACACACCGAGAGAGATATCAATCACACAACTTCACTAAAATGAATGTTTCTCCCAGACTACTCAGAGAATGCACCACAGAATTGGTGAGCATAAAATAGACTGTAATAGCTATCCAATGAGACAAGAAATACATCAAATGGATACAATAGGAGGGAGAACCAATGCTAACAACTCAGGGGTAGAGAGTTGCAACACTGTCTGCACACACACACACATAGATATTCCTACTAAAAGAAAACAAACAAGCAAGCATGGGGCTTGCTTATCACAACTCCATCACTTATTGCTCACTTTACATGAGCTAAAACTCCAAGAAGATGGCCCAAAAGAAGTCGGGATACATGCTCCTTTTATAGTGAGAAGTGTGCACCTAAAATCTAGGAACTACCTTTCCAAATCAGCCTCCTAACTTGGAGGACTTAGTTGAGATGACTTGGGGAGTGGTGGAGTGACTTTTCTTGATGGAATCTCGTGGCTTTTGGCTTCCTTGGATTGCTCCACATGTCCATAAAAGATTCCCCACGAATTTGTAGCTTGAAGCTTGACTTTTAACAATACATACATACATACATACATACATACATACATACATACATACATACATACATACATACATACATACATACATACATACATGCATACATACACACACACATACATACATACATACATACATACATACATACATACATACATACATACATACATCTATACATACATACATCCATCCCTACATACATGCATGTATGCATGCATACATACATATATATAGACACACACACACATACATACATACATACATACATACATACATACAAACATACATACATACATACATACATGCATACATACATGCATACATACATGCATGCATGCATGCATACATGCATAAATGCATGCATACATACATACATACATACATGCATGCATACATACATACATACATACATACATACATACATACATATATACATACATACATATATACATACATACATACATACATACATACATATATACATACATACATAGGTACGTACATACATACATACATACATCTATACATACATACATCCATCCCTACATACATGCATGTATGCATGCATACATACTTATTATATAGACACACACAGACACACAAACAAATACATACATACATACATACATACATACATACATACATACATACATACATACATACATACATACATACATACATGCATGCATGCATGCATGTATGCATAAATACATACATACATACGTACATACATACATACATACGTACATACATACATACATACGTACATACATACATACATATATACATACATACATACATAGGTACATACATACATACATACATTAGGGCCAATCGGGTGAAGGTGCATCTCTTCGACCACCAAGATGCCACTTTTGTGGAGAAATTGGACATATCCGCAGATATTGCAAAGAAGCATCCGAATATGATAAGCGAAGAAAAGAACGACAGCATCCAATGGCAAATATGGTATATATCTCAACGGTAGATATCCAAGCAGAGTTCAAACATGGTCCAGTAAGAAGTTGCAACCAAGTGCTGAGATTTTTGAGCCAGGCATTCGAGAACAACAGAGAATGTTTACTAAAGCTAGCATGTGGGCAAGTGAAGAGCCAACTGTTTTTCCCGATCCGGTATCGGTGGTCTAGCAAATAGTATAGAATACACCACTAGAAGATAGGAATCCGGTCCAATTGTCACAGGAGGATACACCAGAGTTAATACTGGGTACGTCGAATTTTGATTCTATGTGGAATATTTTATCAAAAGTGTCTATCATGATATCGTTGGGGCAACTGTTAGCATTGGTGCCTAGTATGTGATAACAATTTCATCAATAAATGAGTCTAGGATCTTCATGTATGCCTGCTACAACAACCATCAGTCTGGAACTTGATTCTATGGTGGACCATGCTGCTCCTTTAATTACGGTACGGTATAAAAACCACAAAATTACACAAGTATTAATTCACAGAGACTCAAGTGTTAATATTTCCATAGCCGCACTTTGTAAAAGGTTAGGATGGACTCAGATCGAACCTGACTAGTTTTTTGTAAGAATGGCTAATCAATCTAGGGTACGTCCAGTGGGTTTGGTGCATGATATACCCATTACCCTACATGGAGCAGTGTTCAAAATGACTTTTGTTGTTTTGGAGTTACCTAAATCAAGTCTGGATTACAACTTACTATTCAGGAGGCCCTGGTTGAAACAAGCAAAAGTGTTACAGGATTGGTCTGCACACGAACTTATCTTCAAAAGCAATCACCGGAAATATGTGGTACCCTTGGATGATATGAAGTCTTGTGACCTTCATGCTCGACCTTACGTGGCCGAACCCATGCATATCTTGGATGGTCTTTCAGATGATGAAGAAGAAGCTTTCCTAAATGCTTACTAGGATTTGTTAGCATTGGGTACCGTTGATTTACAAGCGATCGTGATAATTGGACTCCGACCGAGTGTACGGTAGTTCCCCTTACCAAAGGATTAGAATCAATTACGGATCAGGTTTTGGATGCCACTAATCTGCAACAATTACTCCATCCATCTGAGGATATCTCCATGCCCTAATAGTTTTATGTACTGGAAGATCAACTAGTCACTTGTAATTTGGGAGATGAGGCTAATCCGCATCCGATCAAGCTTAAGGTTGGGTTAGCGGAAACTTTTCAAGATGATTTACTACAGCTGTTGAAGGAATTTGCTGATGTATTTGCGTGGGATTATCGTGACATGAAAGGATTGGACCCTCATATCTACCAATACCGTGTGATGTTGAAACCGGATGCTCGACCAATTAAACAACCAAGTTACCGAATGAATACCAATTATGTTGCACAAGTGAAAGCTGAATTGGAACAGCTGTTGAAAGTAGGCTTCATTGTTCCCATTGAGCATGTTGAATGGATCTCTCCTATCGTCATTGTCCCAAAGAAAAACAAGCAATTACGCATTTGCGTGGATTACCGGAAGTTGAATGCAACGATGGTGCCTGATCCATTTCCACCTCCCTTCTTGGATACCATGCTAGATGATGTTGTTGGACAAGAAATGTATTCCTTTTTGGATGGTTATAGTGGCCACAATAAGGTATGCATGGCCAAAATGGATATTCCAAAGATTATGTTTATTATGAATTGGGGCATATATGCTTGTACGGTGATGTGCTTCGGTCTCCGCAATGCTCCCAGCACCTTTCAATGATGCATGCAGGAAATCTTTTCTCCCTACTTAACTATGCTTATGTGGGTATATTTGGATGATTTTTCATTATCTGGTGATGCATCGGCTCACCTCTATCACCTACGTTGCTACTTTTCCAAGTTCTAGTAGTTCCATCTGTGCTTAAATCCCAAAAAATTTGTCTTTTCAGTTTCTTGTGGCAAATTGCTCGGTCATATTATTTCACAAGAGGACATTCAAGTGGACCTTGATAATGTGAACGCAGTGTTGAATGCACCTGCCCCTACGACACCAAAGGAAGTTATGGGATTCCTTGGACAAATACGATGGCATAGACGACATCTTAGGTGGCTCGCCCATGTGGCTATACCACTTAATCGTCTGATTACTAGCAATCCTCGATAGTTTGCGTGGATGCAAGAATGCCAACTTGCATTTGATTGCTTGAAAACGCTTTTAACACAGGCTCCTATTCATCAAGCACTGGACTGGCAACTCATGTTCCATGTCTTTGTGGATGCATCTGACATTGCAATCGGCAGTGTGTTAATGAAGCAACAAGATAAGTGGTTTCACCCTATTTATTATGCTAGTCGACGATTAGCTACTACTGAACAGAATTATTCTATAACTGAATGCGAATGCCTTGGTTTAGTTTATTTGGGGAAAACATTCCGACACTATTTGTTGGGACACACCATTTACCTTTCATGTGGATCATGCGGCTCTGGTTTATCTTGTACGACAACAACATTTAGGGGGCAGATTAGCCAGGTGGGTGTTGTTGCTGCAAGAATTTGATTATGAGGTTTTCCATCACTAGGGATCAATGCATGCTCTTGCCAATTTCTTGTCTCGACTTGATTCCGATGAGTTCCCCCGTGGGATAGATGATACCACTCCAACCATTTATGTGATTGATTCGGTTCAAGATGATTCCCAGGTGCTACCTGTAGCACCTTCGTACTATGATACCCTTGTGATTTTTCTAACTAGTGGATGTCCCCCAAATAATGCTTCAACGTCTGCTTGCCATAAATTGGCTATGTATAGTCATCGATTTTGCATAATTGTGGGACAGTTGTACTATATGGACCCATCTGGTGTGCTTTTACGATGTATCCCACCACATGAAGTTTTTTCTGTAATTATAATGACTCATTCTGCTCCATCCGGTGGTCATTTTGCAGTAGATCTTACATATCGAAAAATTTTGCATAGTGGATTATGGTGGCCCACTATGCATCACGATATTGCTACTTATGTTCAACAATGTGATGCTTGCCACCAATCTGGACAACCTTTATAATGGCATCATTTTCTGCTTCAGCCTATCCTTCCTCTTGAGCCTTTTCAAAAGTGGGCATTGGATTTTATGGGTCCCATTACGCCTCTTGCTACGACCACCAATCATCGGTATATTCTTACCTGTATGGACTATGCTACTCATTGGGATGAAGCCTAGGCTTTACAGTCAGCAACTGCTTTGGTGGTCGCTAAATGTTTGATGAATGATGTTTTTCCTTATTATGGGCTTCCTTTGGAGATTGTTTCTGATCAAGGTACTCATTTTGCTAACACCTTAATGCAAGTGCTCACTCGAACCTTTACGATTGTCCATAAATTCAGTTCTCCTTACTATCCTCGAGTGAATGGAATGGCCAAAAGGACCAATAAAACCCTTCTTAACATGCTAAAGAAACTTGTGTTGGAATGTCCGGAGTGATGGGATCAATTCCTTCCTTCGGTTTTATGGGCTTACCGCACACTACTTATAAAGTTGCTACCAGAAGTACTCCTTTTAAAATGGAATATGGTCTAGAGGCAATTGCGCCTATGGAATTGGTGGTACCTAGCTTACAAGTGGCATTGGAACATTAGTTATTACCCAAAGAGTTCTTCCCTTTCCAGTTGGATGTGTTGCGGTCCTTGGACGAACAACTTCTTGAAAGTTTTCTAGTTCTTCAAGAAGTTCAAGTACGGCAAGCTAAGACCCATGATCGATTCCTCAGGACTCCTATCTTTACCAAAGGACAATTGGTTCTTTTTTAAAATGCTAAGTCTAATCGTTCGGCCGGCAAGTTCAAACTTTGTTGGTTTGGTCCCTATCATATTGCAGAACAAATCAGTCCGGCTACTCTTCGGTTATCTACTCTAATTGGTACTCTAATCTCTAAACCCATCAATGGATCGAAACTTCGTTCATAATGTAGACCGTCTACTTCATCTTAGCTTTGTGTTGATTTTATTTATATTCATTCGTGTCATGTATGTTTTGTATCTTTGACCACTATCTACATTATTCGCATTTCGGTTGACCACTTAATCGTAATCTTCCCGTTTTGATCAATTATCCATGATTCACTGCCGCTCTGCGCGCTTGGGAATTTCTTAATGCGCTTATGCTGTCATTATGCTGCATGTTTCCCTCCACTAGTGATGATTGCATTTTCTACCCGCGTTTTCACCCTGCGTTTTTTACTTAACCGGGGTCCCTACGGAAGCTCTGGACAATATCACCACCTTCCGTGCCAGTCTCTCCTCCGATTTGAGTGATTTCCTTCATCCTCGCGGGTTGCTAGCGTTCGCTGAGTTGCCTTGGCATTCGGTCAAATGTCATCCCTACTTCGCCCAAGTTATTACGACTATTGGCATACAAGTCATAAGAAGAGCATACAGACACAAAGGAACAGTCATGCACAATACGGCAACAAGGCCCAATCATTTTTTTCATAAACAATTTCCACCTCAAGTGATTTTCATCACTACACACACATTGTGAATCTCATTTTTGGTAGAATAGACTCCATTTTTTTCAAGCCGAGGAGTCCTCGAGCTTGAGGAGTATTAGAATTACATACATACCAATTTTCATAATTTTTTGACTTCGTTTGAGCCCTCAAATAGGCTCTAGAACCTAATTTTTAACTAGGCCGGACACTAGGTCTGGACAAGGCCAAAGCTAGTCAAAAAACTATAAAAAGAGCTAGAGGGCTCATTTTTGTGGTGGGATTGTTAGTGATTTGAGCTTATGTAAGAGACTTTTTGACTAATGCAAAGAACTCCATTGTTCCTCTCCTTGTTCTTGCCTTGTGTGTGCGTGTGTCTATGTGTGTGCATGTCCATGTGCTTCTCACTTACACACTTGTGCCATCACTTGCTCATAGTCTTCATACTAGTCCTCACGTCTCCACGGATTGAAAATTATGAGGTGGATCTCCTCACGTTGGTACTTTCCATTGTGCTAGAGTGACACAAAATTTGGCACCGTTGCCGGGGAGAGAGCTTCGAGGACGAGCGTGTGATGGTAAGAAGTAGAGTTGAGACATTGGAGTCATAGGTAATATCCTTTATTTTCCTTATTTTTCTTTATTTTTTCTTGTTTTTGCATCACCATCATCATCCCCACCATCTCCCACCTCCATCTCCATCTTCATAAAAAATTCAATTTTTGGTCATATTCCACTCCCCACCTCATTTCCCTCAATTCACTTGTGAGAGAGAGTGGGAGAGAGCTTGCATGCTATCTGTTTTTGTGTGTTTTTTGAACTTTTGCTGCAGGTTCTAGCTATACCACCATCTCCAGGAGCTTGTGCAGGTATGATAGAACTCTGCACAGGTCTCGAGATGACGACCTCTATCTACCGTGACAGACAGAAAAACTTAGTATTTTTTGAATGCATGCTTGGCACGATAACCTACACCATTAGAGCACTTCAAATCACTAGAAAATTAAAAAAAAAATAGCATTTTTTCAGTTTATCACGATAGATACCGTCTATCGCGATAGACACCATCTATTGCGACAGACACCGTCTATCGCGACAGATAGCACCCCATGACACAGGCTGTCTATCACGACAAACACCGTCTATCGTGACAGATAGCACCCCACGACACAGGCTGTCTATCGTGACAAACACTGTCTATCGCGACAGACAGCGAATCACGATAGATATCGTCTATCGCAACAGACCAAAAGCATGACAGACTATAGACTCAGTCTATCGCGACAAACCGGACCCCGATAGAGATTGTCTATCACGATAGACCAAACCACGATGGATGATAGACCTCGTCTATTGTGACAGACACCCATCTATCGCGACAGACAGCCCCATGACAGATGACAAACTTGTTCTATCACGACAGACACCATCTATCGCGACAGACACAGAACCATGATCTACACTGTCTATCATGACAGACACCATCTATCGCGAGAGCCCCGCGCAACAGCTAGTGCCTATCGCGACAGACACCATCTATCGCGATAGAGAGACATTTTTGGAAAAAATAAGGGGTAAATTTTTGAAAATTTAGGCTAAATTTTGGGCATATTTGCATACTCAATTACTCATACACATTCAAAGGCCTTAGAAAAATGCACTAAACTCCTGAAGTCTTGATTGTCTGTTTTAATCCCCTGAACCTTGAACTATCATAACTTTCTCATATGAAATCTGTTTTTTGAGCTCTAAGGCTTGTCGGAAAGCTCGTGGTAGGATATGTTGAAGTTGTTCCTCTAGGGGGTAGGTACACCAAGGGAGCTTTAGAGAAAAAAAATTTTCCAAAAACAAAAGGGGGAACATGGGTCTTTAAAAGTGTCTGTATCAAATTGTTTGTCAATTAAAGGTAAAAACTTGAGCTAAACTTGGAATTTTCATAGGGTCATAGAGAGTTTTTGGAGAAATCAAAGCAAGTTTCAGTGTGAACAGGCTTGGGAACGCGCTTCCTGGGCAGACAAGCATAGCAAGGAAGAAGCGACTTGAGGTTGGAACATCTCTCAACCCCCTCAATCCATTCTTAGCATAGGCTAAGTGCGAGTACTTGTCCTGATTGACTAGGGGTACGATAGGAATACTCAGGTTCTGAGAGCCTCTAACTTCTCAAGTCCTAGAATAGGTTAAATTGCAATCAAGGGACAACCTAAAGGAAAAGAACTTAAACTAAGTGGACAAAAAACATCAAGTACAACACACTTAAGTGTTCCTGATGATACTTAACTAAAGACAAGAAAACAAGTACTGGAGCGTTAAAAAGAACAAGTGATTGGTATCAAAGAATCAGCAACGTGGTTATACAAGGATCACTGGGATTAATTGGAAAAGCATATGAACCTTAGATCAGGGAGACACCTAGGGAGAGACCGTCAAAGTATTAGATCATCCGAGGTTAGTGTCAACCATACAGCCAGATCTTGGGCCCAACAGTTGAGTGACCACCCCTACGCTTTGGACTCAGAAACTAGTGACTCTGAGATTTCTTACAGCATGGAGAGACCTGTAGGTAGCTCTGGAGTGGCATACCTAGAAAAACCTGAGGGTCCCTACAAGACTCAATTGGAGTATATCCAGACCAACCGCTTAGGTGCACACATCTATGAGGATAGTCTGAGAAGATCTATTGTCCTAATTAAAAATCCGGATCAGCCCATTGGACTAGAACACCTTGTAGTCAAGTTCGAAAATGGTTCCTACATACATAAAGAAGGAACAAAGTATGTGGTCACCAGCCAACCGAAAAGGAGGGATGAATTTGGCAACATAATCTCTGAACCTGAAGTAGGGGACATTGAGCAAGGGAACTTAGGAAAAGAGCCAAAAACCCCTCGAGGCAAGTCGGTTCTAACGAGAATACTCACTCTAGAGTGGGTTCCCCAAGACAATAGGAGCATAGATTTGTTCGTGAATCGAGAGAAAGATGAGGCTTTTTGCAGTTATAAGCCTGAGAAGCCTAATGAAGTAGGAGCTCTTACCATCTATGAATTCAAAGATCCTGATAGCCTAGGCAAAGTGACCTACTTAGATGATGCTTCAGAGAGGATTTTTGTGGTCTCAGAGCATGGAAGACACGCATACACTTGGAAGGGAGAATTTGTTTTTCCCCAACCTCGATCCACTATGTCATATAGTCACCAAGGAGTTGGAACATCTCAAACTCATGGAACTCAAAGAGAGAGGAGTAGAGATAGACCCGAGGTGAGCTTTGCTAACCCACTGGGGAGAGAAAGAACGAGGGCTGAGATGGATAGGATGGACAGGGAGAGACATAGGGAACCGAGGAATCCAAGAAATGCGGACGAATTCCCTCTCCCAAGGCCTAGAGAACACACTAGAACCTTAAGGCCCACACGATTGGTTAAATCCATGAAGAATTGCTTCGATGGCATAGGAGACCCATATGACCACGTAGCAGAGTTTAGGCAAGTTTTGAAAGCTGAGCAAGTTGAAGACTTGTTCACTCAATACAATGCTTTTGGCATAACTCTCAAGAACACCACATTGACTTGGTTTCAACGCTTCACCAAGGCCAATTCAGAAATATAGAACAATTTCTTGAAGCATTCATCACTGAGTTTTCCAAGAGTGGTATTAGGCATAGCACGTCCTTCCTGATATATAGCTTCAAGAAAACACCTCAAGAGACAATGAGGCTCGCAGGAAGAAGGTTTAGGCAATACCTGGAGAGATGCCCTATTCTAGAGTTACCCACTCCAACCAAACAAGTGGCCTTATTTCTAGACGGATTATTAAGTACCAAATTGAGATCATATGTATACTTGAAGTGTGAAGAGAGATGGTGGGACAAAGATGAGTAGGTGTTGCTACAACCAGCTTTACACCAGCCAACTAAGACTTCAGAGTTGATTAGTAGACCCTTTGAGCTTCTTAAATCCACCAAAATATCAGCCAAGTACTTTGGGACATGTATCCCAAAAGTTTAAGTCAAGACAGACTAGTTGCGAAATGACTAGCTCCCAAAACTTGCTATTTTTGGACATACACCTGCTAGAAAAAATGAACAGTGCTCTCAACCTGGTAGAAATTAGATAAATTCCTTTTGGTAATAGCAAATAGACTTAGCAAGCTTCCCAATCCAAGTTAAAACACTTCAAATGATGGACTGAGCACTGAGAATAAGATTTATCAATTTCTGGAACATGCCCATAATTATCGGGGCTCTGTAGAGATAGACTAGTGAGTAGTAAAATGCAGATATCTCACAAAGTGTAAATGCAATGACCATGAAAATTTCTATGCCAAAATTAGACAGTAAGAGCTATTCAATGCATGTTAAAACACTGATAAAGGTTGCGTATAACTCGAGATATGACCTCCTGAAGTTACTGCTCTGAGTGAGTATAGCAGAGAACAAAACAGAGAAGTAGATGATGATAAATGTATAGATTCACATATGATTACAACCACATTGGCAATGAATCTTTGCACAATGGGAGTAGAATGATAGAGCTATGGAGTAAGCTCTTCAATCTCTACAAAATGACATGAAGTGGTCATGTACAAGGCTTGCTAATCGCCTCTTCCTTCTTGCTCTTTTTATAGCTATTCTTGGAGGGAGTTTTGAATTCGAATTCGAATGGATCCACCTAAAAGTGATCCCCAAAGTTAGGAGATATTCCCTCAGCTCAAAAATTCATGATTTAGGTAGTTAGAGCCATGAAATTGCTTTTACATCATGGATGAGGTAAGCCATCATTTTCCTTTTTCTTTTTCTCAATTACAAGAGATAAAAATGAACTCTTTTACAAGAGGCGTTCACATGACTACACATGTGACTTACAAATGATCATAATATCAAGCATGTAGGCTTGGGTAAAATGCACCAACATGAAGGACCCTAGATCCATAGAAGAGTGTGTACGCATGTGCATAGACATTGAGGATAATCTAGGGGAGGAATTAGAGCTCTCAAAGATCTATAAAGATTCAGATAGTTCTACTAGCCTCACTTCCTCACAATCCACATCAATTGAGGATCTAGCAGAAAAGGTAGCCCAGAAATCAGGCGTCTCTAGCAAGCAAATTCCTAGATTTGCCCCAGGAAAATGATGCTATACCTATGGAGGAGACCATATGGCTAATGCGTGTCCTATCATGGCTCAACCCCAAGTTCTTCCTAACAACCAGTATTGCACCATAGAAAGGAGATACACCAATCACACGAGAAAAGACTGCCCATATAACAACCAAGCTGTTAGACAAAATTATCCTCCGTCATATCCACAGCAAGGAAAATACCAGAATCAGTACCCACAACAGCAGTATGGTAGGCCCCAGCAACCCTATCAAGGGCAGCAAAGACCTCAATCAGTCCTAGTGCAGCAACCCCCTCCCCCCACCAATGTGATTCCAGTGAAGTATGCAGTTGTAGAAGAAAATCTAAATAGAGCTTTAGTGCCATTGACACCATCGCTTTCAAAAAGTGACCTAAGTGATCATAGTTTTGACTCTACCCATATTGAGCGCCCACATGCTTACTACATGCAGTCACCGGAGCATAGTGTGTCATACTATTATGAAGAATGGAGTGAATCTAGTTGGGATCCAGAATATACGAATGTCATGTATGAAAACCCCAACTCGAGACCCCAGCCTAGGTCGATGAGACCTCCATTTCCTAGAGGGCCATGCTATCGATGTCAAGGAGATCACCTCATTCATGATTGCCCTCTACTAGCACCCACACAAACCCAATCTGTGACAATACAAAGCTTTTGTCCAGATGATGGGAAGGAGCACTTGTTACGAGAGTGTCCCAAGCACCCCAACAATATGCCAAAAATTGCCCCTATCAATGTTATTGGGCTAGTGGTAGACTCCACAGGAAGTGTGACTTCCATGGCCCTGGTGCAAGTCATCACGAGAGCTCAGGCACTTAAGCAAAACCAAGACTTAAGCCAGGAAAAGAATGCGGAGGTTAGCAAGACTGAGAGCAAGAATAAGAAGAGAACGAGAGCTTGGAGAGACAGTCGTGAACGTATGAAAAGGAAATGGGCAAAGAAGATGAGCAAACTCGAGGAAAGTTTGCGAGAAACCAAAGCCAAAATCATAGAAATCACATCTCAAATGCACTCTCACACATCATCCCCACTACCATCCCCATCACCTTCTATTCCCCAAACTTCTAATCCTCCACACGTAACCCATCCACCACCCCGAGTAGGATCACTCTTAGCAGATCCCACTCTCAAGGACATAGATATGATGCTTAGAGCATATCAGGCCAGAATCCAGGAAGGGCCAAATGTAACGGATCATGAAAGATGTTACCCTAGAGCTGACCTAGAGCTTGAACGAACCAAGTTGTGTGCCAAGATGGTGGAATTGGCTCAAGCCATGTTTGAGGCCAGTCGCCTCTTCAATTGCTCTAGCTCCACTAGAACACCATTGCATTTTGATGGTCTATTAGATAGATTGGAGACGATAATTGCAAAGTCTGGAAAAGGGGCCAACTCACAGGCTAAGGAGAAGGCAAGTGATAGAATAAGCATTCCTCCCAAGGAAGCTTATGTGCCTAACTCCACTAAACCAGACACCTCTTCTTCTATGAATCGATATTCACCAGAATTCCTACGAGAGATTCAAGAAGAGAAATGGGCTAAAGAAAGCGAAGATCCTCCTCCAATTGAACTTGTGGATGATGAGCACGATAAATTCCCACAAGACATTCCTTCCCTCTATGGAGAGCAGGAGAGTGCCCAATCTCAAGAGAGATTAAACTTCGAGTCTAATCCTTATAGCAACTACCCCATTTCACAGGCCCATGGGAAGCAAAGTCTACATGTATGAGAGCACCCACGGTCATGATAAGAAATGAAGACTCAATTATACCTAGGAACATAGAGGTGGTGAAGAGTACTAAAGTGTAGTGCAATCTCACTTTAGAAGAGCTACTCAAGGTTAAGCTTGAATTGTGGAAACATGTAGCCAAGCAAGTGCCAGACATAGAAAAACCTCGTTCCAGGTAGGGTCTCATAGAACAGTGCTAGAAATACCCTTGGACAAGATAGGAGACATGAGCGAAGGAGAAGAAGGAAACACATATCTCCCTATCACTCATCAGGGTTACACCACCAAGGCAATATTGGACTCAGGTGCAGGAGTTGCAATTGCTACCACTTCCCTATGGAATCAATGAGGCAAGCCAGCACTCAGGCCAACGAGAATGAAGTTACAAATGGCTGATGGTCACATTGAGAGACCCTTAGGACTGCTAGAAGTAATAACTCTCACCACTTGTGGTGTAGAGTTTGAACATACTTTTGTTATATGTGACTTTAGCAAGAATCAGGCCTACGAGATGATTATGGGAAGACCCTTCTTGAGGCGATTGCAAGTAGTGCAGGATTGGGGGACAAATTTTTTGTATCTACAACACTTGGGTGTCACAACCAAAGTGAATCTCAAAGATTTCTCTCATAGAGACATGCCCCCCATTCAATGGAATCCCATCCATAGAGCCACAAATGATACAGAGTCAGTGCATTCTATAGGATCAGGATCCTCATGGATGCATGAAGACACTCACTTATGGATGTGTAAAGTGGCAGAAGAGGAAGAGAAAAGGGAAAAGGCAAGAGAGCTAGGTGCGAGAGAAACTCATAGATCAATTCAAGACCCAGCCTATGCACCCGTAGTATTTCTTGATGAAGAGTTTGAGCCTCATGGTTGGGCAGAAATCTTAGCAACTATGGATGTAGCCATCAATGAAGAGCAGTGGACACCCCATTGTGATGAGGATGGCTATGACATTTCCGTCTTCACAATAGAGCCAATCATGTGTGATCCAATTATTGAGGAATGTGAACCTAGCACTGATGCATTCGAGGATGCAAGCGACTCCAATCTAGAGTCAATCATTATGGAACCACCCTTTGCATCATATGAGGAATATTTTTATGAAGTAGAAGCTCATGCTCAGAGACACGAAGAAATTACAAATGAGCTGAGATTAACCACACAAATGACCACCAGGAGTGAGGGAAAGAAGAGAAAAAAGAGAGAAGTCTCATCAAAGGAGGAAGAATCCTTGTTTGAGGTCCCAGAAAACTTTAAGAACTATGAAACAGAAGACAAGAGAGTCATGATAAGAATACCAAAACGCGATGCACAAGCAGGAGAGGCCTATGATAACAAAAAAACCACCAAGAAAATAGTGATGGCCATAGAAGAAGGAGAGGAGAGATGCACATACATTGGACATGACCTTATTGAAGAAGAGGAGCACGAGTTGATAGCCTTACTACGAGAATATAGAGATGTGTTTGCATGGAGCTACAAGGACCTGAAAGGCGTAGACCCGGACATATACTCACATACGATCCCCATGACCTCAGAGGCCAGACCCTCTAAACAAAAGCCATACACATACAATGACAACTATGCTGCCAAGATCAAAGAAGAGATAGACTGCTTGGTTGAAGCTGGATTTATCTATGAAATTGAGCACATAGAATGGGTATCCCCCATTGTTATGGTGCCCAAAAAGAATGGCAAATTACGTGTATGCATTAACTTGAAGAAGGTTAACGCAGCCACTATCAGAGATAGTTATCCGCTTCTTATCACTGAGCATCTATTAGAAAGGGTAGCAGGCAAGGAAGTATACAGCTTCGTGGATGGGTTCTTTGGTTACAATCAAGTAGCCATTGCACTAGAAGATCAGCATAAGACGGCTTTTGCCACAGAGTGGGGCATATTTTTCTTTTGAGTGATGCCATTTGGTCTTACCAATGCTCTTGCAACCTTCCAAAGATTGATGTGCCATGTATTTAAAGAGTTCTTGAGGAAGAATTTGGAAGTCTATGTTGATGATCTATGTGCTCATTCCAACATTAGACAGAAACATATACCTGAACTCAGGCAAATCTTTGACAAATGTAGAAAATATCAAGTCTATCTAAACCCACAAAAGTGCGTTTTCATGGTCTGGCAAGGCAAGATTCTAGGACACATAGTGTCAAAGAACGGCATATCCACTGACAAAGAGAAAGTGAGAGGTATCGCAGAACTACCTAGGCCAAAAAATGTCAAGGAAGTGCAAGCTTTCATGGGGCATTTGGTTATTACCGATGTTTCATACACATGTATGCCATCATTGCAAAGCCTTTGTACGGACTTTTGACTAATTTTGAGTGGACGGATGAATGTGAGAAATCTCTCAATGATATTAAACGGCAATTGTGTTCAGCACCAATCTTGACTACACCAGACTGGAACAAGCCATTCCATGTCCATGTGGATGCATCCAATTATGCTATTGGGTGTGTACTTGCACAACCTATGGGTGAAGGACAAGGAGTATCAGATGACCTTCCTTATGCTTACTTGTTTAATTTGGAAGTTGTACCACAATGGGCCAAGACCTTAGTGCCAGTACTAACATATGGGCCTAAACATCCAGTAGTCAACACTCACGATAGGGAGGTAGTAAAGGCCCAAAAGTACCATATCATGGCAGGGAGTATGTACAAGTACACGGATCAAGGAATATTATCTTGTTGTGTGGAAGAGGATGAGTACGCGAAATGGTTGCAATTAACATATGTTGGTGCATCATAGCAACACTACTCGAGAACTTTACAAACACTAAAGTGACTCGGAGTGCACTTGCCAACTATGGAAGTAGATGTCCATAGGATGTGCACGGAATGCCCAATCTGCAGCACTAGACCGCCTGTGGAACATGCCACTCTTTATCAAGTGTCTTTAGTGCCACATTGGAGCGAACCATTAATAGCCTTTTTGAGGACGAGAACATTCCCTCAGGATATGACATTGGCTAGACAAAGGAGCTTAGAACAAGAAGCTTTAGATTATACTCTCATTGGAGATAATCTATATAGACGAGGAAAAGATGGGTATCTTAGATTGTGTGTCCACGAGAGCGAACATCTGAAGATCTTGGACATTGCCCACCAAGGTGTAGCTGGAGGACACTTTGGACCAGATCAGGTGATCAAGGCAATACTCTTTGCAGGTCTTTGGTGGCCAACCCTTCACATGAATGCACATACCTACGTGAAGAAATGTGATGTTTGTCAGTGAACTCAGTATCCTATACAGAAAGATGAGATGCCATTGAAACCTATGATGGGTGGATGTGCATTCTCTAAGTGGGGAATAGACTTTGTTGGTCCTATTAATCCCCCAGCCAAGGTTTCACATGCGGAATACATCATTGTGGCCACATACTATCTAACCAAGTGGGTAGAAGTGAAAGCCACAACGAAGAACGATGCTCAAATGACAGCAAAGTTCTTATTTGAGAATGTGTTCACTAGATACGGATTGCCAATAGAGTTAGTGAGTGATAGAGGCACGCACTTCTTGAATGAAGTCGTTGAGAACCTTCTCCATGAATTCTTGGTAATACATAAGAAGTAGACTCCCTACCATCCACAAGCTAATGGACAGGTTGAGAGCACAAATAAGATTCTATGCAATGTACTAACAAAATTGGTTAATAATAAATGCTCTGATTGGGACAAACAACTACACCATGTTGTTTGGGTATACAGAGTTGCCTATAAAATGGTACTCCAAGCCACACCCTTTCAGATGGTGTTCGGCCAAAATGCAGTGCCACCATTGGACTTTTTGATACCTACATTGAAAGTAGCACAAGAGCATGACTGGATAGGCCATGAGCTCTCGTCTAGAATCTTCAATCTTGAACGATTGGGTGAAACACAATTAAGAGCTGCAACATGAATCTATGTAGCCAAGAAGAGACAACAACCATATTTTGACACACATGTGAAGGATAAGGGCTTCAAAGCGGGGGATCTAGTCCTAGTCTACACCGTGAAGCAACATGCATGAAAGTTAGAGAAGAGAGGCTATGGACCACTGATTATCAATAGTATCTCCACAAGTGGAACAGTTCAACTAGCCACTCTAGAAGGCGACATCCTATCGAGTTACATTAGTGGATCCAGAGTCAAGTTATATCAGGAACCCCTCACAGAGGAGATGTTTCGACTCAATACTGCAAAGAAACGTAAAGAAGAGGAAAAGCGAATTCGAGAAGAAGCACAGGCAGAAGATTTAGAATGCATCCGACGAATGAAATTGAGGAGACAAGGTAAAGATCAGCCTATGCCTGACACTCAAGAATCTCTAGGTTATCACATGGCCATGTGAGAGGCTTCAGGTGAACATTTCCATAGGATAGTCGACCGGCGACCTTTTGTGACCCCAGACGTAGGACAAGGAGAGAGTGCAAGGACCGTGAGAGCTTTAATTGACTCAGGAACAGCCACTAGTGCAATCCAACTTTCTTACTGCCAAGAATTACAATTGAAGGTCTTACCTATAGAGGCATATCTCATAGGGTTGGGAGGCATGGAAACCCCTTGCATTGGAGAGGTGGAACTTCCCCTCTACATTCAAGAGGTCCTAATGGCAGTAAAAGTGCTAGTATGTGAAGATGAGGATCTTACCGAACCTCTTGTCTTGGGCCAAGACTGGATCTATGATCATGCAATCAACCTCAACCTAAGAAGTGGACTTCTTCAGACTTGGGTAGGCCCAAACCACATCACAATTGAATTAGGAAATCAACCACTCAGGCCACTAGAAAAGGCACCAATCCTGGTCCTTCTAGGAACCCACATGAAGATAACGATGCTATTCTTGTCCAAAGTTCTATGGTGCAGAAGATTGTCACTCTTGACAAAAGTATAGAAGTCAAAGAGGAGTTCCCTTCTTTTCCAAAGAGGATTCGAGGAAAGCAAGCCGAGCAACACACGACATAGGGGAGGCTGATGATTAAGAAGCATGAGCACAAACCTGTACAATATAGAGTACCTTGTGGCATGAAGCAGATCTGGGTACACAAGGGTGAACAACTCTCAGCTTTGGAGACAGGATCCCAAAAATGCACCAAACAAGCTACAGTGTCGAGGATTACAACGAAGGAGTATCCTAGCCATCAATCTAGACAAACCATTTCTATTTGGGTTCCAAAGTGATCAATGAAGGCTATCCCAAATGCTAGACAGATATGGGTGCCCAAGACCTGCTTACGAGCTCAAATAGCTTCACCTCCATTCAGAAGATTGAATCAACACCCACAAGCACCCTTGGCACAAATCCCAAGGCAAACATCTACACTCCACACCACTACCTCTTCGGCCACACCCAAGAATGTCGAGAAATGGGTACCCAAAAGGTCCCAAATCCAACACAATCCAGTCCACAAACCTTTACATGTCATCACCACTAAAAGCTATGATTCCCCCATCAAAGTTTGGAGACTTAAACCCTGTATCAAACCGCCTGACCCAATTTTGTAAATCAATCCCCTCTAATGTAGGTGCATTCTGAGTACATTGCACATCCAAAGTATGCATTTAGGATGAACACTAACCTACTAACCAACATTCACGCACATCACAAACACTCCACCCACTAACCCCTAACCACTTGGAATGTCATGTTAGTATTGTGGAGGGAACACCATAACATCCTGTTTCCTATGCAATGCTAATGTACCTCTCTTCTTCTAGCAGATAAGCATCAACAGCTACAAGCAGTCTCATGGCAGAAGCATCCGGCTCGAGCTCACAAGCAGGAGTGAGTACTACAGGGATTAATGTGGACAATCTACCTATTGATGTGCCACCAACTGAATGACCTGTAGAGCTGCAACACCTCTAGCAAATACCTATACCGGATCCTCCCACATGAATCACAGAGAGAGTCCATGAAAATTCTCATTGGTTCAATGGCATGCCAGGGCCTTTAGGAGAGGCCAAGTATATTTGGGAGTCCAAGTGTAAGTATGACAAGTCATGGGTCCGATTCCAGTTCTTTTCCAAGGATTTTGAGACTCTCCAGAACACACAAGAACTTCAAACCATATGACAGCGTGCAGGGCTGGCGGAGTACTTTGCAACACCCTTACCCAAACCAGATCTCCTACGATGTTACTACTTGGTCTCAACATTACACGATAATGAGGAAAATGACAAACCAGGAACATTTGTCCTTCCTTCTTTATTGGGCAACAATGAGTTGAGAAGGTTCGAACTCACATTGGAATTGGTGAGCTCTACGTTGAACATGCACGGCACGTATGTTCCCTCTCAGAAGGATCCTCTTATTCCCACTAACATGAAGAACCGGAAGCTACAAAAGTTGAAAGATATGGCCGCACTCACATTGAATGTGTCCATTCCTCTTTGTATATGCATGCAACATTTTGCGTTTCTCAGCCAAGATCGATTCACTCAGCCCCACAAATGGATCTAGTTCGCTCTTTACTTGGCAGAGACAAGTGCATTACCGATTAAGTTTCCTGTATGGATTATGGAGCAGATGTATGAGGCAAATAAAACGTCATCTAGAAAGCTAGTGGTGAATGGTTATTGTGCAATCATGCGCATCATCTACAAGTGCTTAGCATACGATGTACCTATTGAACGTGCTTTAACATGGTCACAACTACAAATGTTCAAGAGACTCAAATCTGCCACACATCAATCCAAGCGCATGAGGGGCTCGATTCCTTGTGTCCAAAAACGTGAAGTTTTGACAACCCCAAAAGTCTCGCCACGAGTGGCTGCCACCGTGTCTCCCTGGATAAGGTCTTGAGCCCCTAAAATGTGCAAATAATTGCACCTATATCTAGCTATCTTGGTTCTATATCTCTTAAATTGCCGAAGCTTATTTTACCCTCAAGCCACAACTATGCCTGATTTTGTTCACCTTCCCGACCCCTAATAGGATCTCTCTATTCTCCTTAGCCCAAGTCTTCTCACTTTTTTTTCTCGTTCTCTCAACCCTCCTCTTCTTCCCTCTATTAAACACAATCTCTTTCACTCTCAACCCCCAACAGTCTCACTCAAACACACTCAAAGTCAAGAACTTATTCTTACCACACACTTCATGCACTCCGACAATCCGAAGTAGACAAGTTCACATATTCACTCACTTCCTTTGTTTCCCTCGATCACTCTCCGTTAGTTTTCTTATGCCTTCATTCACCAACCTATTTCCATACTCAGTCTCTCTTCAATCACTCTTTGTCTCTCTCTCAAAATCTCTCTCTTTCTCTCACACAACTCCTTCACAAATCTTCTTATTTCTTCCCTTCTTCTCACTTCCTTGCACACACCCTCACTCTTTCCTTTCTATTTTCTGCTTCCCTCTCTCGCACACACGCTTCCCTTGTTCATACACACACACTTATAGACTCACACACTCCCCCTTCCTGTCCACCTCCTTCCTCTTGCTCTCACTCACTGTCTCCTCTTTCCCCCCCACCTCCCTCACATATGCTCTATTGCACACATCTACACACATGCATCCATGTCCACTCTCTATTTCCCTCTTTTTCTCTCACACCCTCATGCACACCCTCATACACGTGCTCACTCACATACACATTCTTGTCTCATTTTCTCTCTTGAGAACATAGTCGGCATAGGCCCGTTCAGTTCACTAGGCATAAATTAAAGATTTCAGTGGTACAGTAGGTTAAGTATTTTACGACATTGAAGTGTGCACTCACCTAACCTTTCGTGAGTCACCAAACCGTTCACACATCAAAGCATGCAGTTATGCTTAAGTACATTCTCCTCATTTGAGTATGCTAGACAAAAGCATGCACGAATCAAATGTACGAATAATACTACTTACTAGCTATTCCTAATTCACCCAGTGATCAAAAGCATCTCCAAACAAAATAGGCTGAAACAGTTGAAATATGCATGGCATGAAAATTGCTTTATGCATGTTGACTGAAATAAGTATTCCTTTCCCCTGGAAACCTGTCTTCTATTTCTCTATCCCGAAGCACTAAGTTTATGAGAGTGTACTTATGCAAAAGACAATTGCTTAATGAATTTTTATGTGTGTGCTAACATTACTAAGAGAAAGCTTTGAGGAAAGCAAGCCTTGATAGTCTTTCGACAACAGCCTTTTTAGGATCTCAAACTGAATTTAGTATACTTTTGATCTGACAGACAGCCCAGTGGTCATTAAATTCATGCAAACTCAGTACCAAGGTTTAGAGAAACATCCGATCCTTGAGCAATTTGTTCTCCGGTTTCAACACAACTAACTCTATCCCTTGTAACAGTCACTGGCCACAGCAAATAACTTCCCCTGACGGAAACACTTCAAATCATGCCAACATACACATTCCTGAAGAATTAATTCACATCGCTCTTTGGTACGAAAGAGTAAACTGTGGTTGGTTTTGTAGATTCTGATCATAGTGAATAAGGTATTTATCACCCTCATGCAGTCTGAATGAACTATCACTCTTTTAACTATGTTCTTGACTCATAAGCGATGCTTTATTTTGAAGATAATTTTGCAAAATCCACGTTCAGCGCACACCATAATACAAAAACTAAGAGAAAGAAGCAAAATACCTCCACTTTGCAGATTCTGGCTTTACTCCAGGCAACACTTAAACGCGGATCAATCGTATTAAGATGCATGCTGCTACAGGGGTCAAGATCATTTACCAAATAAGTCAAGATGCCCCTTTTTCTGGTACATCAAGGCATAAACTCTACATTCTTAGCAGACATTGTCCTCCTCTTAGCAACTCTCGAAAATATCAGCATTCTCCAACAATATGTCCATAGACTTCAAACCTTCCTATACCCAAGCATTGTTACTTTTGCCAATGTTGAGAGTGAGTGCAAGCGTTAGAACTGATTGCTTGCTTCACAATACAATTGAATTCATCAATGAGGGATTCTCATGTCTGAGTGGTTTGTCACAGCAAGGGCAACGATTCTGCACGAGTGCTCGCCTCTGCACATGCTTGTCTTTCGGTGGATAAGAGGCTTTGTAGAATTGGAACAGTGTTTGTCTCGTGGTTATCTGCTAACTGCAGTAGTTTCTCAACTCTTTTCTTTCCCTTGTCAGTCGAACTACTGTTGGCTCCCCTCTGCTTTAACCTTGCAGAAAACTTCTTCACTCACTAGAGTGCTTTTCTCTCTCTTCAGAATAATCGAATCAACAAGCTAACCAACATACTGGCCAAGGAGTGGCAGTTTTTATAAACTGGGAAGGGGGGGGGTCAGATGTCTTTTGACCACACGTGGGCCTTGGGTGCACGTGGGTGAGACAAGGGAAAGTGGGTGTCAGAGGAGAGGAAGAGTGGGCATTGGGCGAATAAAGGTCTGACAAAGGTTAGGGAGAGTGGGGGAAGGAGTGGCTGTCAGACATTGGCAGAGAAAGTGGGGGAAACTGGATCTGACCAGGGCAGGTACAAGGTCTGACAAGTCAGGGTAGAGGGGAGTGGGGCATATACAACACTTTGACAAAGTTAGAGAGAAGATGGGACAAGTTCCTACAATTCAGGAGTTGGAGGGATAATATATTGCTGTCAGCTGAGTGTGCAAATTTACAGAAAAACATATCCGAGCATTATAATGTTTCTTGGAAGATTTAAAAAAAACCTACCATAATATTACATAAATTTGCATTGAGTCAATCACACAAAAGAGTCAAACTGTTACAGAAGAGTCAAATTGTTCACCCTCATGAGCCCCGTCAACACATATGTGGCATTGTGTCCATATTCATTTACAATCATCCCCTCCATCTCCCCCTGAAACGTAAAAGTCTTAGTTGCAGCAGCTCTTTTGCGAACATCAGCCTTAGCATGGGCACCACGTTCATCCAACCCCCTAGACCATGGTAAGTTCTCTCTTTCACCTATGAGTGCAGCTGCTGCAGCAGCTACTACTGCTTTATTGAGTGCTCCCCGAGAACTGCCTCCACCTACGGCTGCTGCCTGGAAAGCTTGAAGAAGATCAAGTCTAGCCTTCAAAACATCGGCTCCTTTTTGAGTAGTTGCCATGCTTACTGCTGGGGAATTTTTTGCCGGTGCTTCCCGTTGTTAAAAAGGTTTAAGCCACTTTGCTGAGTCTTTTGTGCTCTTCTCATGCTGAGATGACAATTTGTAAGCTCCTATGCAGTTGAATACAATCGCAAAAGGATGATAGCATACATCAGTTTGAATGTCTTCCTCACCAAGGAGACGCAAAAATTTCTTTGCAATGCTTCTTGCAGGTACCTCAATGCAACATTCATTCGTTGAATGTCCTAATACATCATGGCCACATTTATAAACATTGCTGCTATACGTGGATGGTCTGACCTACTTGAGACATTTAGCAGCAGGAGTTCCCGAGACATATGGCATAGAGCAAGTTCTGTTTGATTCAAACCATGATAGAAACATGCCATGTTTCCATAACTGTGTGCAGTATCGGGGTGATCCAATCCGAGACATCTATCATTGATAATTAATTCTTTATGCTGCTGCATGATGGCCCCGGCCCCCCCACCATATCTCCAGCATGGTAGAGAACCACTGCTAGATACCTGCGGCAAATTTCAACTTCTCGATGCATGGGACCACAAACTTGCTGCAAAACATTGAATCCTTCTGAGAACAACTCATATGCTTCTGGGAGTTTCCCCTGTGCCAATTTCAGTTTCCCACTCTCTAATAAATCCCGAGCGTCAGCACACATGGGCACTGAATGCTTCACAACAGCATGCAAATCAAGTATGTCTGATGTTTTGAAAGGAGTTTGTACCTCAAAATCATATTTCCTGGCAACCAATGTTATTCCCACCTTCTGACATAAATTTCTGATGCTTGCGATTCTTTGACTTTCAAGAGAGCATCATCAGACAAATCAAATTGATACTTGAACTTCACAGCTTCTCGGACGTCTTTCCATATAAGGTCAGAGGTGACACATAGGTAAGATGCAGGGCTAGTAGTATCATCTTTGATTAGCCCTATACTATTGTTGTCAGAACTAGCAGAATTTACAGACTTTCTTCCACTCTTCCCTTTCTTATTTCCCTTCTCAGAGCTTCCTCCATCATCTTTAGCTTTGCTCCCCTCTCTGCTTTCATTGAGTCTTGGTTCTTAAGTTTTGCATCCCTAAGCTTTTTGTATTGTTCATATCCTGATCTAAAGAACTTCCTGAAGATCTTTCAAGACTATCAGTATTGTGACTATGCTCTAGTGGGAGATCTGAAGATACAATAATGTTTTCAATTTGATTTATTTCCTGTCTTTCCAGTTCAGTGGCAAATTCCATCTCAAGCTTCGGGCCCAACTAGTCAGATTTGTGTGCCCTAGCAACAAGTTCACTGATCTCAGGCTCTATACTTCTTGACTCTACAAATTTCACTACATCTGTACTCAAAGAATAAGAGCTGCCTTCCCCAAGACTCTTCTGTAGTCTAGTACTCAAATCTTCAATGCCTAATGGTGAAAAAACCTTCCTTGAGTCATCAAGAACACAGGCTGTTGATTCCTTTCTCTTGTGTTCCACAAAAATAACTTGCATTAGGAGGCCCAGTTCTAGCTAAACAATCAGTTTTTGAGCAGACAATGGGTTCTCCCACACATAATTGATTGCTCTCAACATGTAGATAAGAGCTGCAGGTTTCTCTTCATGCCGTAGAGTAAAAAGGCTCGGTAATGTTGCACTAAAAAGTAGTGTTTATCTCATGTCACCGAGATGGAAAAGGATTTTCCTCAATTGAGTTGCAAACCCATTTCAAACAATCGATGAGCTTCATCAAACATTATGTATTCCACTGTTCGATGGGATATTCCTTCAACCTCAGAAAGGTGGTGCCTTTGTCAACCAGGTGTCGCCACAATTACATTGGGATTGTCTGCAAGTTCCTCAAACTGTGATTCAATACTATCACCACCAACGAGTACTGCAAATCGAAGGTCAGTGAAATGGCCTAGCTCCTTTCAAAACTTAAATGTCTACAGGGCAAGTTCTCTAGTGGGAGAGAGGATGACTGCCCGAGCTTCCACGTTTGAAGCCGCTCAAGCATTGGGATAATACATGCAGTTGAAACACCCTAAAGTGCAGAGCCTGATGTGCTAATGACCTGGACTTCACTCTTCACTTCACTCCAGATATAGATACACAGGTTCTGATACACAGGTTGAAAGAACTCTAGGAATATCACCAACAGCGTGCCCCTTTCGCCCAAATCCAGCAATCAACGCCTCATCATTTTCCTTAATATAGTTCAGACAACCATCATTCGGTACAGATGCAGCAATTTTCTTTCCATTTTTTTTATGAGCTGAACTCTTAACACAATTACGGATGGCAGAGTTGGGCTGCTTAGCTTCAATTCCTAGTTTTTCAAGACTATGCCTTCGGCATGAGAGGATCCAGCAGATGGCTTCTTCCACTCGTTTCCAAGATTTCTCTTTTGTAGGCCGTATCAACCCAGAGCTGTCTGCACCCATGTGCTTCAATTTGCGACCAACACCCATACCACGCGTCTTCCCCATGTTGATAACTATGTGTGTTTTGCCATAGCTCACAAAGCAGAACAGTTCCTCTTTCGTCCCTAGTGCGAGGGAGACCCTACCCCGTGCTTACTTCGAATAGAAGCTGCCTCCTAGCTCGCTATTCGATCCCTTCCCTCGCCTGCTTGTACTCAAGAGGACCTCATTCACTGCTACCTGCACAGGCACGAAGAACAGAAAACTAGAGGAGACTTCTCCTCCCCTGTTGCTACCTGCAGGAAAACAAAAAAAAACCCAGAAAACTTCTCCAATCGAAGAGAGAGAGACCCGGCGAGGGAGAGAGAAACGGAGGGGGGAAGCAATTAATTATTTTCCTTTTGTTTTTCTTTTTCCTCCATACCCCCACTCTCTCTGACCCCCCTGACACCCACTCCCCCCACTCACACGCACACATCCACTTATATTTTCTCTTTTTATTTATTTTGTTTCGTTTTGATTTTTGCTTTTTGTTGTTTTTTTTTTTTTTTCTTTTTTTTCTTTTTTTTTCCTTTTTTTTTTCTTTTTTTTTTCTTTGCACTTTACACTACATGTGACCATATAAACTTTTCCACTTTCCAACTTAGACCATTGCTGTTGGTAACCGCATGATTGAATTTCCTTCAACAACAGTTTTTACATAATAGTAGCAAAAATCTGCAAGGATAATTGTTTGCACAATTTCATAAAGCAAAACAAATGCAGGCCATGGTGCTCGTCCAAGTGCAACAAGTAATAAAGCACGACTATCAATGACCGTGTAAATCCAATGAAGAAAATTCAAGAACCTTGCAACACCCAACACAAACACATAATGTGCTGTGAAAGGTTTAACCATCTTTGTGTTCTGCATCATTCGAAGCTGAGGCAAAACAGATACAGTTTCTAGATACACACAAAATGCCCAGAGAATTCTATTGACAATATATTGCTTTGTTCTCGGATGCACGAAGAAAGCAAGCACAGCACAGGGTATCACCAATTTGAGATATTATCGAGCTTTGACAGGTGTGTAGACCGTAGGTTATATCGTATCATATAGATCACCCAACATGTTGTGGCCAACGTTGCTGTATCTCGGATAGTGTGGATGTCATACTCCATGACAAAACTACAGTACAACCGGACAACTCAAAAAAGTGCTGTCAACTCCTGTGGTTTCAAGGAGAGTCCTCTGTCAATAGTCTGATCCACATCATGAAGTGGAGCAACCACCTCTTGGCTTGTGAATTTCCCTTTTTCCCTTCTCAATAGCTCTACCCTTTCCTTTCCTCTCAAGGAGAGTCTTCCTATCTTTGTCAAACTTAAGCTCAGTACTTACCACCTTTGATGGATCAATCCCAACATCCATTGTGGCACCATTCACTTTCTCTCTCGTAATCCATTTGATATGAATCACTCATTTTTTCTATAATCATACACCACCTTGCATCTTTTCCCTTGAAAAACACCTACAATCAAGCATTACCTCTGCAAAATGAAAACATATTACTGCATAAAAAACCAACAATTTATATCGCTAACATACTCCCCTCTTCTTGCTTGCGATGTCGTTCTCGACAAGTATTCCCGGAATCTCCCTTTTCACTTGTCACTCATCCAAACGGTTAATTTTTCCATGGAGATATATAAAACACAACCATTCACTCAATCAAGAGATGGGACCCGTCAACCACAAACATATCTATGTCATGCTCTCTTCTCATGCACAATCATCATGCATATTTTTCTTCATTGGGTTATTGTTTTATTCTGCCAATCATATCCACAGTCACATGCATCAATACATTCACGTAACACATCCATTACACTTCCGATCACATTCTTTCTTACATGCTCATGCATGACTCGTTTCCTTCCCATATCATGCTCTTATGCAATAAAACCAAAGCAATGCAATGTATGCATGTCTTATTCCAAAACATGATTCTAATCGACGACAACAACTTTTTGTATTTGACAAAAAATGATTACAAGGTGAAGACACGATGTTGCCCTTGGTGCAGAACCTTTTTCCAAAACAAATTCCTTAACTTGCTCACCTTGTTGAAAACCTTCTTGGCTTCCTTTTCTTTCTTATCTGCTTACTCATCAAAAGATGTTAGACCAACAACATGCAATAATAAAAAAAAACCCAAAATGTCACATAATTATATCGCACAAAAAAATTCAGCAGGCTATGTACGCACAAGCAACGTTGAGATTTCCTAAAGCGCGGCCTTACCTCATATCCCAAGCAACGTTGAGATTTCCTAAAGCGCGGCCTTACCTCATATCCCAAAAAAAAACAGATCGTCAACAGATGAAGCGAGACATGAATAAAGAATTTTTAAGAAACAAATACAACACTACCAACCTCGGGAACAACTTGCTGATAAAATGAGAACAAACCAAATTGGAAAAATGGATTACAAACCAACCATTCATACATATAATACTTATACCTTTCGTTGGTATTAGCCTTGAGTAGATCGATCTATCAGCTATCATCATCCCGTCCCACTAGACACGTGCATGCAAAAACAAACCCTTCCGGGCGATCGTCGCCCTCCTCCTCTCTATGTCTCCCCCTCAGGAGTGGGAATATTTCTTCTTTTTTTTTTTTTAATTTATTTATTTATTTTTAATTCACGAGTTGGCCTATGTTGCAATTGGATGCGACTCGTGGCCCTGACCACTCGGCGAGGTTAGCTCCACCCGTCTACCAATACAACATAGCATGCAACGACATATACACATATATACGTGCTCGCCCATAGCGGAGCTGGGTGCGGTTCGTGGTCTCGACCGCCCGGCTGAGATGGCTCCACTTACCTGCCAACCCACTATGGCGCGAAGCACCAAAATAGATATACACATAGTCGTCTTGGCCTATGATGAAACTAGCGTCGGCTCGCGGGCCTAACCACCCGATCAGGAGGATTCCGCCCACCTACTAGCCCGTCATAGCGCGCAGGCAAACATACATATATACACACTCTTTTTTTTTTTTTTCCATTTCCCATGTCCTGAGAGTTAGGGAGAGGCAGAAAGGAGCATCTACCCACCCAACCCACACATCATGCAACCAGAAGTACAAAAATACAAAAAAAACCCATGAAAGCTGATAGGTCGATTTCCTTTTGCCATAACCTACTAAGATATAAAGATTATATGACACAATTGATTAATCGCAATCACATTTACCAATCCGAATTTTTCTCATCTTATTTTAGAGTTCTTTCCTAAGGTGGCAATGTTATATAAGATAGCTCAAAAAATCTCTACTCAGCCTTGTTTCATAGTTGGTGATCAATGTTCTCCAGGAGGTGAGTCGGGCTCCACTGGAGGAGCCTCATTGTCGCTGTGAATTACTAACATATCAGCCCAATCCCAACGGATGTCATTTTCCTCATTGGGCATTTCTCGAGTGGAGTCAAAATAATAATATCTACCCTCTGTGCATCCCACGCATTCAAGCAAATATCTTTCGAACCATGGAATGTGAAAGATAACATCTATGTCTTGATTTAGAAAACATACCAACCAATGAGCTTCTTCCACATCATACTCCGTTTCCAAGTTCTCGACATCTATGTCCATACTGGCTAGAGCCTGATCGGAAAAATATACCATGAGGCTGTACAAATACATCTGGGTTATGTGATCTTCCATCTGTCACCTTGTTTCTAATATCCCTGAACGTCAACAATTTTCTCTTTTAGTGAAATAGAAAGAAATAATGCTTAATTTAAAAGAAAAGAAAAAACAAGACTAATATGCATATATGTGCAAATCCCCCCACTTGCACCCTATTTCTTCATTTTCTGCCTATTACTCTTCTTCTTCTTCTTCTTCTTGTCTCCTCATTCTCTTCATTCCTCTCTCTTATCATTACCCCTCATCCTCATCTTCTCTTCCGTCCATTTCTCCTTTCCCATCTTCCTCATTCTCCTTCTTATTTCCTTGGCTTTTCCTTTCTTTTCTACCCCTGACCTTCTCTTCTTCTTCCTCTTCTTCTTTTTCTTCTTTTTCTTCTCTCTCTCTCTCTCTCTCTCTCTCTCTCTCTCTCTCTCTCTCTCTCTCTCTCTCTCTCTCTCTCTCTCTCTCTCTCTTTTTTCTTCTTCCAATAATAACCTCATCTGCTAACTGAAGTATGGTTTGACACGAAGTAGATTGATTTTTACTGGAGCGCATTCCCCGTCTATGTCCTGTATTTGTATTGAACCGTTTGAATTTACTTCCACCACTTTGAATGGTCCAACCCATCTTGTTTGCAATTTCCCAGGAAACTTGTAGTACTTGCTATCGTAAACTAACACTAGGTCACCTTCTTGAATTGCATAGGTTCTGAGCTTCTTATCATGCTTGTCTTTTCGTCTTCTCTGAATGGCCTCTAAGCTTTGTTGCGCAAGCAATCTCTTTTCCTCTAATTTGACCAATTGGATGTATCTTTCCTTCAACGATTCTTCCTCTCCCAGCCTAACCTCGATGGCCACCCTCAGTGTTGGGATTTCTTTTTCAATGGGAAAAATGCCCTCCTTGCCATATACTAGTGAGAATGGAGTGCTCTTTGTCGTCACTCGATAGGACGTTCGATATGCCCACAAGGCCTCTAAAAGTCGCTCATCCCAATCTCGTCTATGAGCCGCCACCGTCTTTGTTAAAATTTGTTCCAGAATTTTGTTGGTGACCTCCACTTGTCCATTCGCTCTCGGATAGTATGGAGTGCTCTTTCGGTGTTTGATCTTATATAACTCCATCAACTCCTCGATCAATTCATTAACAAAATGTGTTCTTCTATCACTCACTATCTCCAGGGGACATCCGAATCGTGTGATAATCTGTTCATACAGGAACTTGGCTACATCGATAGCTCGATCGGCCTTCAAAGCCTTTGCTTCTACCCACTTGGTGACGTAATCTGTGCAAACCAAGATATATCTATTAGACCTATGTCTGGAAGGAGGGTCAATGGGTCCCACAAAGTCAATTCCCCATTTCTCGAAAGGCTTAAGAGCTAGCACTGGGGTAAGAGGAACTGCATGCACCATTGTCGGTTTTCCCATCCTTTGGCATTTGTCACATTTCTTGCAATAGGTGTGACAATCTTTAAACAACGTCGGCCACCAGTACCCAGCCAATAAGACTTTTCTAGCCGTGAGTTCACCCGCAAAATGTCCACCGCAAGGTTCATCATGTAACGCCCTTAGAACTATGGCTGCTTCTTCTTCCTCTAAACACCTTCGATAAATGCTCTCGTGAACAAAATATCGGTAGATCTGTCCCCCAATGATGCTATAGTGTTTTGCAAGCACTAACAATTTCTGCTTATCTCTCTTGCTCGCTTCCGATGGATACTTGGCTGTGCATAAGAAGTTTACTAAGTCCGCAAATAGTCTTGATATGCAGCTATCATTGCCCTCTGAAATGTGGTCGGTGCATTGCATAATCCAAATGGCATAACACGATATGCGTACATACCCCATTCCGTGGTGAAAGTTGTTTTTGATTGATCCTCTTCATGGATTTGGATCTGGTTAAATCCACTGAAACTGTCTAAAAATGAGTACAATTTATGGCAAGCTACTCTATCTAAGATTTGATCAGTAAACGGCAAAGGGAAGTGATCTTTTTTTGTGCGCTCGTTCAACTTCTGATAATCTATGCAAATGCGAATTTTTTCATTTTTTTTCGGAACAACTACAATTGGTGATACCCATTCGCTGGATGCGATGGGATATATGAATCCCGCTTCCAACAACTTCATCAATTCAAGCTTGATCAATTCCGAATAGACTGGATTTGTCCGCCTAAGTCGTTGACATATTGGTCTGGCGCCTTCCTCCAAGTCTATATAATGCTGGCAAATTCGGGGATCAATTCCTCTCAGATCACTGTATGACCATGCAAAGGCCATACTGTAATTCCTTAGTACAAATTTGATTCTTTCCCGCACTTCTTCTGGTAACTCCGATCCGATGCTTAAGAACTTTTCTGTGGAGACTTCCCACTTTTCCACATTATCTTCTCTCAAATATCCCTCACCTCTTGATATTGCTTTGATCGGAAAATGCTCCCCGATCATACGTGTATGATTTGCCAATAAATCATTCGTTTGTTCTTTTCCAATTGGACTCAATTTCCTTAGTTCCGCTTTTGCAATCCTGACATGCGACTTGGGTTCCCCTTCCGTCACTACCTCTGTCTCTTGACGTCTCTTTTGGAGCTCTTCTTCCAAAACCCTAACTTGTTCTCTTAATCGCCTTACCTCCATGGATGAAACTACTTTGGAACTTGATTCCTTTTCTGAAGTCCTTATTTCCAAGGAGTTGGTAGCCTTGCTTTCCCCTGAGTCTATGTTCATCATGTAACAGTCAAGTTGACTTGTGTGTGTCAACCATCCAAGCAATTCTTGGTCCGAATCATCCTTGTAAGCTAATGGGTTCTTATACTCTCCCATTTTCGTGCTTTGGAATTTAAACAATTGCAAATTGAATCCATCCTGAGGCAGATCCTTGTAGGGTTCAGCATTCAGGGCAAACTTTACTCGTGTTTTTTCTTGCTTTGCTTTTCTCTAATTCCTCCTCTGTTGTTGGCCTCTTGTCACTTGAGTTCGAGGAAACTTGGATTTGCACGCGATCGGACTTTGGCCCGATTGTAATGAACCCCGTGCGCCAGTCATGCACACATTTGGCTTGCACAAGCCATGGCCATCCAAGTAGGATTGAGAAGGTCGCTTCTGACGTTCTCGGTCTGACTATCAAGTAATCGACACTAAACTCTAATCCTCCAACCACTGTGCTCACATTCTTCAAAAGACCAGCCGGTTTCACTTGAGTTTGGTCCGCCATCCTTAGGGACATTGGAGTCTCCTCCATGTGGGTTAGGCCGAGAACCTTCATCATATATTCTGTCATTAAGTTGACTGCTGCCCCACTATCCAATTGAGCACCTGGGACTGCATATCCCTTAATTTCAATGACCACAGAAGGAGCGTTTGAATCGGTCTTGGTTGTGATGCTCTGAATAAATCCTTGGACATCTTTTTCCTGTCTCTTCTTATCTCGAGCTTTCCTCGGTTTCTTGATATATTCATTATAAAATTGCTTCCTATATGTCGGGGAACATCTTAGCAAGGTGCCAATGTCCAAAGTAACTTCTGTTTCGGCCAACATTTGCACAATTTCAATTTCCTTTGTGCTTTTCCTTTCCTTACGACATTTTGTGGTTTTTAATCTCTCTGGGAATGGGGCAATGCCTGGCATGAACTTCTTCGTCACCGGCGGAAGTATCTCGATTTCGTCTCCGTCTTCAAATTCTCGTTGCTCAACAAGTCCCTCCACTTGCTCTTCTACCTCCCTATGCTTGGGTACCTTTTCTTTATCGGCCTTTTCACTACTTTTTTCCGCATCCTTCTTCATATATTCTTGAGTCCTCGTGAACACTGCCACAATAGGATCTTTTCGTGCACTCTTGCCTGGGTCAACTTCTACAAAGTGCATGGAAGAACTGGGTCCTTCTCGGGAATCGGGTGTCCTAAACACCACTCCTATTGTAGGAATTTGTTCTTGTACTCTAGGAGTGGGATGTGCTTGGGTCTCAACATAGTTCGAGATTCTACTAGCCCTTTTCCCTTGCCACTATCGGCTTTCTCTTTTGGACAGTCTTCGTCAAAGTGGCCCTCTCCACTGCAGTACCTGCACATTGGAGTGTAATCAACGGGTTTCTTTTCATTTGGGCATGTAGTTTGAGTATGTCCAAAACCATGGCATCTCCAACATTGAATTGGACCAGTTCCCCTTCCCTGGGCCTGTGCTGCCCTTCCAGGATAGCCACCCTCCTGACCTTGAGCACCATGCCCATAAGTTTGTCTGGTTTCCCAACGAGGTATGGGTGGGATGCTTTGAGACGGCAGTCCTATGTAAGGACGCCTTTGGGTGTTTTCCGATTGTAGGGTCAGTTCTTCATAAGCCCTTTTATGATAACATTGGTCTTCTATATGGTTTGGCCTACTGCAGAAAGTGCAAAACCGTCTAGGTGGTGGTCTATCCACGAATACTCTTGAAACTGTGGGGCACTCCAAAGCCAGATGACCATAGCCATGGCACTTCCCACACCATGTGTTGGACCTAAACACTCCCTGATTAGGGTCCGAGGTTGTCTCATGTTTCACAGTGTATGTTTCTTCGGTGAGCGTGGCAACTTTTATTGCTTGAGTGACCAACTCTAACATTCGCTCCTCTGTCAATGCGGATTTAACCTCGCACGGCGTATTGGTCGCAGCTACAAAGGCCGGAGTGGTCAATGTAGGGCCTCCCTGGCCAAGATTTCTTACTGGTGCGTTCCCTAATCCTTCCGTTGGCTCGTATAAGAGCTCTATTCTCCTCTGTTGACCCAATTGCACTTCCTCCCATACCCTAGCCTTCTCTTTGGCAGCTATCAAATTGGCGGGCCGCATAAGGCTTATATGTTGTTGTGCAGCGGGATCCCTCAATCCGGCTATAAACCTCCTCTTTAGTGTTTCATCATTTGGGGCATTTACGCCCATCTTCCTTACCAACGTCTCCATTCTCTGGATATAATGGTCTATGCTTCATTTACCCCTTGCCAAAGGTAGTCCATTTGTTGGGCAAGGAGATCTTGAAACCCCTGTCTTTGGAATTTTGCCAAAAAGACATCTTTTAGCATTTGGTACGTCCCTCTCTCCTGAGGTGTCAAATTCCCATACCAGTTTGCTGCCTCATCTCGGAGGGTTGCTGCAAAAATTCTTAATCTATGCCCCTGGTCTATGACTTCATTTGCCTCGTAGGTCACTTCAAAAAGCTGAATGAAATTGTCTGGGTCCTCATCCCAGACGCCTGAGAATCTTGGGAAGTCTCCCAGATGTACCAGAATACGGTAAGCCATTTCAAAGAAAGGGGTGATATCAATGTCACTTCTTTCCAAGAAGTTCAGAGCCCTTGGTTTCAACACTCCCTCAAGTCTCCTTACATGAGGAGCTACTCTTCTCCGATAATATGTTCTTTCTTCTAATTCTTTCCGACTACTCGAAGATGACTCGTATGATTCCTGCCTACGCATTTCTCGAGCTTCAGCCCTTCGAGTGGTTGGCTCTTCTCTCTCAGTCCTAGTTCTTCTTGAAGAAGAACTCTCTTCGCTCATGTACTAGTCACTGGGTCAAAGAGCTCAGCCAACTTGTGGCGCTAGGCGAACCTATGGCACTCTCTCGTAGAGACGTACCAAGCTCATCCCCCGTAGGATCGCCAAATGGATAAGGACTTGAGCCCGTAAAATGTGCAAATAATTGCACCTATATCTAGCTATCTTGGTTCTATATCTCTTAAATTGCCGAAGCTTATTTTACCCTCAAGCCACAACTATGCCTGATTTTGTTCACCTTCCAGACCCCTAATAGGATCTCTCTATTCTCCTTAGCCCAAGTCTTCTCACTTTTTTTTCTCGTTCTCTAAACCCTCCTCTTCTTCCTTCTATTAAACACAATCTCTTTCACTCTCAACCCCCAACAGTCTCACTCAAACACACTCAAAGTCAGGAACTTATTCTTACCACACACTTCATGCACTCAGACACTCGGAAGTAGACAAGCTCACATATTCACTCACTTCCTTTGTTTCCCTCGATCACTCTCCGTTAGTTTTCTTATGCCTTCATTCACCAACCTATTTCCATACTCAGTCTCTCTTCAATCACTCTTTGTCTCTCTCTCAAACTCTCTCTTTCTCTCACACAACTCCCTCACAAATCTTCTTATTTCTTCCCTTCTTCTCACTTCCTTGCACACACCCTCACTCTTTCCTTTCTATTTTCTGCTTCCCTCTCTCGCACACACGCTTCCCTTGTTCATACACACACACTTATAGACTCACACACTCCCCCTTCCTGTCCACCTCCTTCCTCTTGCTCTCACTCACTGTCTCCTCTTTCCCCCCCCCCAACTCCCTCACATATGCTCTATTGCACACATCTACACACATACATCCATGTCCACTCTCTATTTCCCTCTTTTTCTCTCACACCCTCATGCACACCCTCATACACGTGCTCACTCACATACACATTCTTGTCTCATTTTCTCTCTTGAGAACATAGTCGGCATAGGCCCATTCAGTTCACTAGGCATAAATTAAAGATTTCAGTGGTACAGTAGGTTAAGCATTTTACGACATTGAAGTGTGCACTGACCTAACCTTTCGTGAGTCACCAAACCGTTCACACATCAAAGCATGCAGTTATGCTTAAGTACATTCTCCTCATTTGAGTATGCTAGACAAAACCATGCATGAATCAAACGTACGAATAATACTACTTACTAGCTATTCCTAAGTCACCCAGTGATCAGAAGCATCTCCAAACAAAATAGGTTGAAACAGTTGAAATATGCATGGTGTAGCTCAGTGATGAGTAGCACCTCCTTTAATGTCAAGCCGAGAAGACATGAGGATGGTATGAAGACCTCGAGCAAGTGAAGGCACAAATATGTGAGTGCGAAGCACACTAACATGCACACACATACACACACGCGCACACACGGCAAGAACAAAGAGAGTAAGACAATGGAATCACTTCTATTGCAACAAAGTTCTCATACAAGCTCAAAACTACAAGAAGCTCCCCCAAAAATGAGCTCTCTAGCTCTATTTATAGTTTTTGACTAGCTTTGGCCCTGTCCAGACCTAGTGTCCGGCCTAGTTAAAAATTAGGTTCCAGGGTTTATTTGAGGGCTCAAACGAGATCTAAAAAATATGAAAATTGGAAGGCACCTACTTCTAAGGCTCCCCAAACTCGAGGACTCCTCGGCTTGTACAAAATGGAGCTACAAAAAGGTGAAATGATATTTACACGGGTTTTTAGTGATAAGAATCACTTTTAAATGGTGTAGGGGTTTGGAAAAAAATAAAGGGTTGCCTTAGTGCTAGATCTGCATGTATGCCCGTATTTGCTTCTTCCCGTATACTGCCAACACTCTCCCCCCCCTAGCGTCTATCGCCTCTGACAGACCTCTGCTCCATTGTTTGATCAATTTACCTCTACAGGAGGTCGGTTGCCACTTCTTGTTCCTTGATGCGTAGTCCCCGGACCAAATCTCTCTGAAGGGCATCCCAATTGACTGCTCCTGGCAGATCAGGGTGTGGTGTGGTGTAGAGTTCCGAGTGCATGGTTTGTTCACACGCAAATAGTTGTAGCAGGTGGGTTGGGCGTGGTGCGAATACTTCTGAGTGTGACTCCCAAAACCCCATGGTGAACATATCATCAAAGGTTTGCTTGTAGCAGGCAGGGAGATATCTTATTCGTGCATGCCATGCGTAAGCTACTCGAATGCTCGAGGTCATGCTCATGTCATACAGCAAATCATAATTACCATTGATGAAGCCCGGAATTAAAGGCTGGATGTTACGTACATTTCGAAAGGTCTTTAGCACCACTTGCATCATGTCCAAAATTTTGAGCATCATTTGAGCGGCGACATCCGGCATGGGGTGGAGGCGTGGCATCCAATGTCTGATGGTGGCTATCATGTATGATACTGTAGGTGTGCCGGTTGGGGGTGCGATTGCGGGGTAACTGAGCCATTCTTTACAATTTGCGTTGTTCTGAACCTTGATGGCGAATGCTTTCCATGATCGTCTTCTTTGTACTGGACCAAAGCAAGGGTTATACTTCAAATGCATGGGAGCGTGATCCCATGTTCGTAACATCTCCGGATAGGTCTCCAGTAACTTTTGCCTCCATATGGGTTGGAATATGGCCCCCTTTCTGGCTGCCTCTGGAATGTCCTCAGGTTCGAACTGTGTTGCGAACGTAGGGTACTGGTTGGTTATGCGTTTGATCTCAGCATTATAGTCAGCCAGCAGTACAAAATAGGGCTTATATTGTAACTCTGAACTGGTGATCAACCGCCTAGGAGCCAAGTTCGAGAAATATTCAGACTTGAGTATAGACTCCTCAATGGTTTTCATGGCCAGCATCTGAGTTGCTACGCGCTCTTCGTGAGTGTGGCCCATCTCCTCTACCTGCTTCATCCATGCCGATGGGGGCTCCTCATATGTGTCTTGGCCTTCCTCCGTAATTCTGCCTCCTGGAAGGGGTTGAGGCTCATAATTGTCTTCAAATGTCTCCTCCACTGGAATGACTACTGTTTCTTCTTCTATGGTTTGATCAGGTGGAGAGGGAGGTCGTTCATACTGTAACAACTTGATTTTTAGTTCTGCAACCTGTTGTCGTAGCTCAAGTACCTCACTGTTGGTTGAAGGTTCAGGTTCTGGCGAAGTAGCGGCATCGACCGTCTCTTTAGGTGTGGGTGGGTGTGTTGTCGGTACTTTGGATCCTTGTAGTTCCTTTATCTGGTCTGCCAACTGATCATGGGCTTCCAAGAGGGTCGCATAACCTTCTAAAACCTGTTGAATATGCTCAGAGGGGACAGCCTGGAATTTTGCAGGGTCTATAGGTGCTCCCGGGGTGTTTTCCATGGCCGCTTCTAGGTTCTCCTGGTTTTCTTGTTGTAGCCTTCGGTCCTCTTCTTGAGCCGCTGCTAGATGGCGACGTAGTAGGGCCATGTTGCGTTGAAGTCTCGCATTGCGGCCCATTTGTTCTCTGAGTTGTTCCTCCATAGCTTTGCGTGTCTCTGCATACTTAGCTTCGATTTCTGTCTTTGAGTGTTGGAGGGCAGTCACCTGGTGTTGTAGTGTTGTATTACCTAGTTCCAAGGCATCGACTCGTGCTTGGAGTTGAGCCGAGAGATTGCACAGCTGTGTGTTATTTTCTTCTAATAGCTTATACTCTTGCTTAAGCTGAGTGGCCGCTTCAACCATGGTGTCTAGTGCATTACTAAATGATGTGGATGCATGGGTAGAGGTGGAACGTGCAAAGGGTCGGGAGGTGGGAAAGGGAAAAGTGGATGATGTGCCTATGAGTGAAGTGAGATGTGCTGCTGGTGGAACAGACGTGGTGGTGGGTGCTCCTGTGGATGGTGAAATATCCATGGGATCGGATGTGAGAGTGTGTGGAGTGTGAATTGTGAATACGGGAACGGTAGGTGGTGTGTTAGTGGTGGCAGTGAATGTGGGGGAGTGGGGTTGGGAAAGGGACTTTTTATTATAGTTCTCGACCTGTTGGAGTATATTTACAAGGTTTGTCCAGAACGACGGTTGTGTGACTTGGGTTGAGTATGAGGCAGTTACTAGGGAAGTGGTGGATAGGGTTTGGGTGTGGGTGAATGGAAAAGGATGGGATAAGGTCTGGCTAGTGGCAAGTGGTTGTCCAAGGGCGGGGAGATAGGAAGGGTGACCTATTATGGTTTGATCGGTGGCAGGATGACCGGTGTGAGGTTCAAAAATTTGGGTGGAAGTGATGGATGTGGGTAAAGGGAAGGATGTAAAAACAGAGGTGTGTACAATGGTTTCATGATGGGTGGATATCGGTTGTTCAGAAAGACTAGTGGAGAAGGGTTCTGAGGGTTGAATGGAAGGTGACGGTGGAGATGGTACCTGTGTAATTACATCTTGTTCATCAATGGGACTTGGGCTCGTCATGTGAACATCCTTTGAAATTGTGGTAGGCAAGGCAGTAGAGACTTCCATTTGAATCATTTTTCCTCGTCGTGGCCGTGTATCAATCCTTCGTTGATCATAGGTAGGGTTCTCCTGATAGACCATTGTCCTCAATGCTTCCCCGATCCCACATGTCTCCGCCAATAGATTCAATGATTCAACAAAATGTGAGTCGACATTCTCGGCTTGAAGCATTTGGTTCACTAGAGCTCTATTCGCCTCTTCTGTCATCTTATGTCTTCTCTGTACCTACTTGATTGTCTTGTATAGCCGTTTGAGTTGTGCCGTGTAGGCAGGGGCCTCCTCTTCACTCTCCTCTGGTTCATTCCCCCGTTCTTCTTCTTGATTTTGTGTGCTTGGACCATGAGGATGTTGTGCCTCTTCTTCCCAATGTACCCTGCTTGTCTCGCCCTATGGCTGTTCTCCTTGGAATGATGATCCCGGATCGGCATTGTCAGAAAAACCTTCACTATCAGATAAATGGGCCGTCTGCAGGAATCTTTCAAAATCAAAATTGGGATCCTCAGTTAAGGTGGCCATAGATGCAAACTCGGCATCGGTAGGTAGTGGAGGGGCGGATGGAGTGGGCTGTACCACACCCCCTGATTGAGTTCCTTGGAGACGTACCGTGAAAGGTGCCACGTGGGCTTCTTCTCTAGGGGGAGCTTTGGCTGTGGCCTCGTGAGGGATCATGACCTGGGAGAGTGATCCACGCATTCGTTTCGCCGGTTGATTCCCTGACTTCTTCCCCTTGAAAAACTCCAGTTGTGAGTATTTAAGGGCCCTGGCTATTGGCACGTCATATGCAAGACATCTATAAATAATTCTGGTGATCGCACAGCAGCCATGTAACGTATGCTTCCTCACACCCCGCTTGCCTGCTTCATACAATTGGTCCAGAATCCATACAGGCATCTTAATTGGCAAGCTTCCTGTCTCTGCTAGATATAATCCATACCATATTTTCTTGTGAGGTTGGGTAAAAGGGTCTTGAGCTGGAAATGCGAAGTGTTGAAGACACATTCGCAGGGGTATGGCGATGTTAGGGGTGAGGGCACACATTTCTTTCAACTTCTTGATTCTGTTGCTCTTCATTGACTCTGGTATCAAGGGATCTCTATCAGAGGGAACGTGGGTGCCATACATCTGAAGAGCTTCCCTGATTAAGGTAACATTCAACTCAAACTTCTTCATTTCCTCCTGGTTTGATAGGGAGGGCACCCAGAATGTGCCTGAATGATCTTTATCCCCTGTCGGCTTCAGTGTGGCTATCAAGTAGTAGCACCTAAGAAAATCCGGTCTAGGCAAGGCTGCACTAAAGTAATCTTGCAATCCCGCTTTTTGCCAAATATCCTGAAGAGGAGCTGCATTTTGCAATGCTTCAAATTCTCGTGAGAAGAACTGAAAGGTCCACCACACTCCTCCGCATTCCATCTTAGATTCCCAGATATGATCTGCGTCTCCCAAATCCCCTGGCATCTCATTGAACCAATGAGAATGCCCCTTTACTCTTTCCGTTAGGCCACTTGGTGGATCCGGAATGGGAATTCTTCTTACGTTCAAAAGCTCCTCCGGCCTAGCTGTCAGTGGAACCTCCACAGGCATGGTATCCCAATTGATTTGAGTGCTGGTGCCTGCCTGAGAACTCGTGCCTGCTGCTGCTTCCATGGGAATCGGGTGCTTATCTGCTAGAAGAAGGGCACATTAGTGTTGCATAGGAAACAAGATGTAATGGTGTTCCCTTCACAATACTAACATGACAATCCCGAAGGTTAGTGGTCAGAGGTGACGTGCTTGTGATAGATGTGGGTGGTGATTAGAGGTCAGTATCATCCTAGATGTCTACTTTGGTTATGCAATGGACTCAGAATGCACCTATGTCAGAGAGGATGGATTTACAAAAATTGGGTCTGGGGGTTTGATACATGGTTTAAGTCTCCAAACTTTGTTAGAGGGTTCGTAGCTCTTAGAGCTAAAGACAGGTAGAGATTTATGAACTAGAGTGTGATGGAGTTTGGGCCTTTTGGGCACCCATTTCCAGACATTTCTCGATTTGGTTGAGTGTGGGTTAGGGTGGTCTTTAGGTAGAGTTCCTGCGTTGTTAGTCAAGAGGACGTGTGAGTGTTGAATTATGCCAATAACTAGAGTTGGAGCTATTTGGGCTCGTAAACAGGCCTTGGGCACCCATATGTGTCTAGCATTGGGGCTAGCCTTCATTGACCGCTTAGGGACCCAAATAGACGTGGTGTGCCTAGGAGGTTGTCTAGGGGACTCCTTCACTTGTGTCCGTGATGGTGTGGCTTGTTTGTGGCCTCCTCGAGAGTCTGCTATTAGAGTTGTGGGTTTTCCATCCTTGCGTATCCAGATCTGCTTCGCGCCACGAGGTACTCCATGTTGCACTAGTTGGCGCTCCTGCTTCTTGATCAATGGCCTCCTTCGTGTTGTATAGTGTTTGGTCTTCATGTTTAGAATCTCCTTTGACCCCTTTATGTGGATTCCTGGAGGGACCAGGAGTTGGTGCCTGTTCTATTGGTTTGAGTGCTTGATTTTCTAATTCAATCGTAAGACGGCTTTGGCCTACCCAAGCCTGAAGAAGTCCACTTCTTAGGTTGAGGTTGACTGCGTGATCATAGATCCAGTCTTGGCCTAAGACAAGAGGCTCAGTAAGATCCTCCTCTTCACATACTAGCACTCTTACTGGCATTAGTACCTCCTGAATGTAGAGGGGTAGATCCACCTCTCCCATGCAAGGGGTTTCAACACCTCCTAATCCTATCAGATATGCCTCTAGGGGTTTTACCTCCAATTGTAGCTGCTGGCAATAAGAACGCCGAACTGCACTAGTGGGGCTGCTCCTGAATCAATTAAAGCTCTCACTCTTGTTGTGCTGTATCTTTGTCCTATTTCTAGGGTTACAAAAGGTCGCCGATCCACTATCTTATGGGTACGTTCACCTGAAGCCTCGCACATGGCCATGTGATAGCTTGGAGACTCTTGAGTGTCAATCATAGGCTAATCTCTCCCTTCCCTCCTCAATTTCATTCGTCGGATGCGCTCTAAGGCCTCTGCTTGTGCTTCTTCTCGAATTCGTTTTTCCTCCTCTTTACGTTTCTTGGCCGTGTTGAGCTGATTTAACATCTCTTCAGTCAGGGGTTCTTGGTATAACTTGACTCTACATCCGCTTATGTAGCTGGGGAGAATATCGCCTTCCAAAGTGGCTAGTTGTACTACCCCACTAGTTGAAATTCTATTTATGATCATAGGTCCATAGCCTCTTTTCTCTAATTTTCGTGCATGCTGCTTCAATGTGTAGACTAGGACTAGGTCTCTTGCTTTCAAGCCTTTATCCTTCACATGTGTATCAAAATATGCCTTTTGCCTCTTCTTCGCTGCATAGATTCCTGCTGCAGCTCTCAATCGTGTTTCGCCTAGACGTTCAAGATCAAAAATTCGAGAGGAGAGTTCATGGCCTGTCCAGTCATGCTCTTGTGCTACCTTCAATGTAGGTATCAAAAAGTCCAAGGGTAGCACCGCATTTTGACCGAACACCATCTGAAAGGGTGTGGCTTGGAGTACCGTTTTATAGGCCACTCGGTATGCCCAAACAGCATGGTGTAGCTGTTTGTCCCAATCAGAGCGTTTATTGTTCACTAATTTCGTCAGTACATTGCATAAGATCTTATTTGTACTCTCAGCCTGGCCATTAGCTTGAGGGTGATAGGGGGCAGATTTCTTATGTACTACCAAGAATTCTTGGAGAAGGTTTTCTATGACTTCATTCAAGAAGTGTGTGCCTCTATCACTCACCAACTCTATTGGCAATCCGTACCTTGTGAACACATTTTCAAATAAGAACTTTGCTGTTGTTTGAGCATCATTTTTTGTAGTAGCTTTCACTTCTACCCACTTGGTTAGATAGTCTATGGCCACGATGATATATTCAGCATGTGAGCCCTTAGTTGGGGGATTAATAGGACCTACAAAGTCTATTCCCCACTTAGAGAATGCACGTCCGCCCATCATAGGCTTCAGTGGCATCTCATCTTTGCGTATAGGATACTGGGTTCGCTAACAAATCTCACACCTCTTCACATAGGTATGTGCATCCATGTGAAGGGTGGGCGACCAAAATCCTGCAAATAGAATTGCTTTGATCACCCTATCTGGACCAAAGTGTCCTCCTGCTACACCCTGGTGAGCAGTTTCCAAGATCTTTAGATATTCACTCTCATGAACACATAGTCTCAGGTAACCATCTTTTCCGCGCTTGTATAGATTATCACCAATGAGTGAGTAATCTAGGGCCTCTTGTTCTAGACTTCTTTGTCTCGTCAGGGTCATATCTTGAGGGGATGTTTTCGTCCTTAGAAACGCCACTAGTGGCTTGCTCCAATCTGGAACTAGAGACACACGATAAAGGGTGGCATGTTCCACTGGTGGCTTAGTGCGACAATTTGGGCATTCCTTGCACATTCTATGGACGTCTGCTTCCATAGTTGGCCAGTACACTCCAAGTCTCCTCAATGTTTGTAGGGTTCGTTGTTTTGAGTAGTGTTGCTCTAATGCACCTACATGTGCTAATTGCAACCACTTTGCGTGCTCGTCCTCTTCCACACAACAAGCCAAGATCCCTTGATCCGTGTGTTTGTACATACTTCCTGCCATGATGTGATACTTTTGGGCTTTTACTACCTCTCTATCCTGTGTGGCCATTACTGAGTGGTTAGGCCCGTAGGTTAATACTGGCACTAATGGCTTAGCCCATTGCGGTACAACTTCCAAGTTAAATAAGTAAGCATCAGGTAAGTCATCTGACACTCCTTGTGGGGCTTCTCCTGATGTTAGCCTTGAGAGATGATATGCTCTCAGGTGAGTTTTGCCTTTCCTCACTACTACCTCAAAGTCATACTCCATTAGTAAGAGAAACCATCTTACTAATCTGCCCGTATTACATGGCTTGTTTACCAGGTACAGTAGAGCTTGGTGATCAGTAAAAAATTTGAACTTATTTGTGAGCAAATAATGTCTAAACTTTTTAAGTGCATATACCATGCCTAGTCCTTCTCTCTCCGTAGTGGTATAATTTCGTTCAGCTGCATTCAACTGTCTACTAGCATAGGCAATTGGAAGATCCATATTACCTTCACCGGTAGGTTGCGCGAGTACACACCCAATAGCATAATTGGATGCATCCACGTGGACATGGAATGGCTTATTCCAATCCGGTGTGGTCAAGATTGGTGCTGAACACAATCTTCGTTTAAGCTCATTGAAGGAATTCTCACATTCGTCAGTCCACTCAAAGTTAGCCAAAAGTCCATACAGAGGCTTTGCTATGATGGCGTACATGTGTATAAACCGGCGGTAGTAACCACAATGCCCCACGAAAGCCTGTACTTCCTTGACGTTCTTTGGCCTAGGTAGTTCTGCAATGGCTCTCACTTTCTCTTCGTCAGTGGATATGCCGTTCTTAGACACTATGCGTCCTAGAATTTTGCCTTGCCTGACCATGAAAACACACTTTTCTGGGTTCAAGCAGACTTGATATTCTCTGCATTTATCAAAGATTTGTCTGAGTTCAAGTATATGGGTCTGTCTAATGTTGGAATGAGCGCACAGATCATCAACATAGACTTCCAAATTCTTCCTCAAGAACTCTTTAAACACGTGACACATCAATCTTTGAAAGGTAGCAGGTGCATTAGTAAGCCCGAATGGCATTACCCGAAAGGCAAATATGCCCCACTCCGTGGAAAAAGCCGTTTTATGTTGATCCTCTGGAGCAATGGCTACTTGATTGTAGCCCGAAAACCCATCTAGGAAGCTGTACATTTCCTTGCCTGCTACCCTTTCTAATAGGTGCTCAGTGATAGGAAGAGGATAACTGTCTCTAATCGTGGCGGCATTAACTTTTTTAAGGTTAATACACACACGCAGTTTTCCATTTTTCTTGGGCACCACTACAATGGGGGATACCCACTCAGTGTGCTCAATTTCATAGATGAATCCGGCTTCAACCAGTCTATCTATCTCCTCTTTGATCTTAGAGGCATAGTTATCGTTGTATGTGTAGGGCTTCTGCTTCGAGGGTCTGGCATCTGAGGTCATGGGGATTGTATGTGAACATATATCAGGGTCTACCCCTTTCAAGTCCTTATAACTCCAAGCAAATACATCTCGGTATTCTCTTAGCAAGGCTATTAGCTCTTGTTCTTCCTCTTCTTTCATGTCATGACCTATGTACGTGCATCTTTCTTCTCCTTCCTCGATGGCTACAACTATTTTCTTGGTAGTTTCCTTGCTATCATAGGCTTCTCCTGCTTGTGCCTCACGTTTAGGCATTCTTATCATGACTCTCCTATCGTCTATCTCATATTTTTTAAAATTTTCAGGGACCTCAAACAAGGATTCTTCTGCCTCCGGAGTGACTTCCTTCTTTTTTTTCTTTCCTCCGCTCTTAGTAGCTACTTGTGTGGCTAACCTCACCTCATTTGTAAGCTCTCCGTGCCTCTGGGGTTGAAATTCTACTTCATAGAAGTATTCTTTATCTGATGCAAAAGGTGGGTCCATAATGATTGACTCTAGATCGGAGTCACTCGCATCCTCAAATGCATCAGGGCTAGGTTCGCATTCTTCTAAAACTGCATCTCCCATGATTGGCTCTATTGAAAAGATTGAAATGTCATAGCCATCCTCATCACAGTGAGGTGTCCACTGCTCTTCATTGATGGCTACATCCATTGTTGCTAGGATTTCTGCCCAGCCATGGGGTTCAAATTCCTCGTCAAGAAAGACTACAGGTGCATAGGCTGGGTCTTGAATTGATCTATGGTTTTCTTTTGCACCTACCTCTCTGGCTTTCTCTCTCTTCTCTTCTTCTACTGCTACCTTACACATCCATAAGTGGGTGTCTTCATGCATCCACGAGGATCCGGATCCTATGGAATGCACAGACTCAGTCTCATCTTTGGCTCTATGGATGGGATTCCATTGAATAGGCGGTACGTCTCTATGAGAGTAATCCTTAAGATTGACTTTGGTTGTAACACCTAGATGTTGCAAATACAAGGAATTGGTTCCCCAATCCTGGACTACTTGCAATTGCCGCATAAATGGCCTTCCCAAAATCATCTCGTAGGCTTGGTTTTTGCTAAAGTCGCATATAGCAAAAGTATGCTCAAACTCAACCCCACATATAGTGAGAGTTATTCCTTCTAGCAATCCTAAGGGCCTTTCAATATGACCATCAGCCATCTGCAATTTCATTCTCGTTGGTCGGAGTGCTGGCTTGCCCCATCGCTTCCATAGGGAAGTTGTAGCAATTGCAACCCCTGCACCTGAGTCCAAAATCGCCTTGGTTATGTAACCCTGATGAGTAACTGGGAGATAGGTATTTCCTTCTTCTCCTTCACTCATGTCTCCTATCTTATCCAATGGTATTTCAGGCACTGTTCTATGAGATCCTACATGGGAGCGCGATTTTGCTATGTCTGGCACTTGTTTGGCTACATGTTTCCACACTTCTGGCTTAACTTTGAGTAGCTCTTCTAAAGTGAGATTGCACTGCACTTTAGTGTTCTTTATTACCTCTGTATTCCTAGGTATGATAGAATCTTCATTTCTTATCATGACTGTGGGCGCTCTCAGACAAGTAGACTTGGTTTCCCATGGGCCTGTGAAATGTGGTAATTCTTGTAGAGAATTAGACTCAAAGTCTAATCTCTCTTGAGAGTGGATGCTCTCATGCTCCTCATAAATGGATGGGATGTCCTGTGGGAATTGCTCGTGTGCATCATCCACAAGTTCAATGGGAGGAGGGACTTCACTTTCTTTAGCCCATTTGTCTTCTTGAATCTCTCGTAGGAATTCTGGTGTGAACCGATTCATAGAAGATGATGTGTCTGGCTCCGTAGAGTTAGGCACGTAGGCTTCCTTGGGAGGTAGGCTCATGTTCTCACTTGCCTTGCCCTTATTTTGAGAGGCGGATTCCTTTTCTGATTGTGCAATTAGCCTCTCTATTCGTTCTAGTAGTCCATCAAAGTGTAACTGCGTCTTAGCTGAACTAGAGATGTTAAAGAGGCGACTGGCTTCAAACATAGTCTGAGCCAATTCCACCATCTTAGCACAAATTTTGGTTCGTTCTAGCTCTAGTTCTGCTCTAGGGTAACACTTTTCATGATCAGTTACGTTTGGCCCTTCTTGGATTCTGGCCTGATATGCTCTAAGCATCATGTTTAGGTCCTCGGGAGTGGGATCGGCTAGGACGGATCCTACTCTGGGTGGTGGGTGGGTTAAGGGTGGTGTATTGAAAGGTTGGGGAATGGAAGAAGGTGGATTGGCGGGTAAAGGGAGGTGGTGGAGGGGTGGTGAGAGAGTGTTTTTGAGATTCGAGTTCACTTATCTTTGCTTTGGTTTCTCTCAAGCTTTCTTCAAGTTCGCTCATCTTTTTTGCCCATTGCCTTTTCATTCTTTCACGACTATCCTTCCAGGCTCTAGTCCTCTTTTTGGTTATGCTCTCTGTTTCACTCACCTCGGGGCTCTTTTCCTGACCAACACCTTGGTTTTGTTGTAGTGCTTGGGCTCTTGTGATCACTTGCACAGGTGCAATGGAAGTCACACTCCCTGTGGAGTCTACAACTAACCCAACAACATTGATAGGAGTGATTTTAGGCATGTTATTAGGGTTCTTTGGGCAGTCTCGTAGGAGATGCTCTTTCCCACAGTCTTGACAAAAACCCTGAATTGTTACTGGTTGAGGTTGTGTAGGGGCAGGCAGTGGACAATCACGTATAAGGTGATCTCCCTGACATCTAAAGCATGGTCCTCTAGGAAATGGGGGTCGTACCTGCCTAGGTTGAGGTCTAGAGTTTGGGTTTGTGTACATGACATTGGCATACTCAGGCTCCCCACTATTTTCACTTCGGTCCTCATAATAGTATGACTCATTATGCTCGGGTGACTGCATGTAGTAAGCCTGTGGGCTATCAATATGTGTGGAGTCAAAACTATGGTCACTTGGATCACTGTCTGATAGCAATGGGGTGACTGGAACTATGGCTCTGTTCGGATTTTCTTCAACAGATGCATATTTCACTGGGATCACATTGGTTGGAGCAGGGGGTTGTTGTACTAGGACTGGTTGAGGTCTCTGCTGCCCTTGATAAGGTGGCTAATAAGTTTGCTGTGGTCGGTTGTATTGTTGTGGTGGGTACTGATTCTGGTATCTACCCAGTTGTGGATATGGCTGAGGGTAGTTTTGCCTGACAGTTTGTTTGTTATATGGGCAGTCCTGTGCAATGTGGTTGGTGTACCTTCGCTCTATGGTGCAGTACTGGCTACTAGGATTCACCTGGGGTTGCGCCATAATGGGGCATACATTTGCCATATGGTCACCTCCACAAGTGTAGCACCGCTTAGCTGGGGCAAATCTCGGAATTTGTTTGCTAGAGACACCTAGTTTTTGAGCTACCTTCTCTGCAAGTTCCTCAATGGATGTGGATTGACCAGATGTGAGGGTACTAGAGCTATCAGAATCCTTATAGATTTTTTACAGTTCTAACTCCTCGCCTAAATTGTCCTCAATGTCTATGCACATGCGCACGCACTCTTCTATAGTTCTGGGGTCCTTCAGATACACATATGACCTCAGCTTGGTGCTCAACAATCCATCTAAGAACAAGGCCACTTGCTTGGCCGGTGTAGGTAACTCCGGCATCGGGCATCTCTCTAGGTATTGCCTAAACCGTCTCCCAGCTAGTCTGACCGTCTCTTGAGGTGTTTGCTTGAAGCTATGAATTAGTGAGGAAGTGTTGTGCCTTATGCCACTCTTAGAAAACTCAATGATAAAGGCTTCTAGGAGCTGGTCTATGTTTCTGAAATGCCTCTCGTTCAATGGTTGAAACCACGTGAGGGAAGTGTTCCTAAGGGTTAGACCAAAAGCATTATATTGTGTGAATAGGTCCTCTACCTGTTCAGCTTTCAAGACTTGCCTAAACTCTCCCACATGGTCATAAGGGTCACCCGTGCCATCGAAGTAATTCTTCATGGACTTCACCAGTTGAGTTGGCCGCAGGGTCCTAGGGTGTTCTCTCGGCCTTGGCAAAGGAAAATCATCAGCATTTCTTTGGTTTCTTGGGTCTCTAAATCTCTCGGTTTCCTCTCTGTCCGTCCCTGTTCTCCTTCTTTCTCTTCCCTGGGGGTCGGCAAAGCTTACTTCAGGTCTATCTCTACTTCTATCTCCTTGGACTCCATGAGCCTAGGAGGTCCCGGCTCCTTGGTGACCAAAGGACACATTAGACCTTGGTTGGGGAAAAACAAATTCACCCTTCCATGTGTAGGCATGTCTTCCATGCTCAGTGACCATGAAGATTCTCTCTGATGCATTGTCTAGGTAGGTTACTTTGCCTAGGCTATCAGGGTCTTTAAACTCATAGATTGTGAGGGCACTCACTTCCTGAGGTTGAGCAGATTTATATCTCCAAAAAGCCTCATCGGTTTCTCGGTTTAAAAGAAGATCTATGCTTTTATTATCCTGTGGAATCCACTCTGGAGTCATGATTCTGGTCAAGACAGATTTACCCCGAGGAGTTCTCGGCTCTTTCTCTAAATTTCCTTGCTCTATATCACCCATGTCGGTCTCTTCAATCACATTTCCAAACTCGTCTGTTCTATCAAGAAGAGTGGTGACTACATAAATAGTCCCCTCTTTATCCAGGTATGCTCCATTCTCGAACTTGACTACCGGGTGGTCTAGTCCATGGGGTTGATCCGGGTTCTTAATCTGGACCACAGATCTTCTTAGGCCGTCTTCGTAGATGCGAGCACCTAGACGATTAGTCCTGATGTATTCCAATTGAGTCTTGTAAGGTCCTTCTGGCTTTTCTAGGTACGCCACTCCTGAACTACCTACTGGTCTCTCCATGTTATAGGACATCTCAGAATCACTTGTTTCTGATCTGGGAGTGTATGGGTAATTGCTCAACTGCTTGGCCCAAGACCTAGCAGTGTGATTGACACTAGCTTCAGAAGATCTGAGGCTTTGTCTGTCTCGGCCTAAGTGTCTGCCTGATCTAAGGTTCATATGCCTGATTTATCTACCCCCTTGGACCCAAGCACACTCTCGTTGTAGGTTAATTTGCACCAATCACCTTGTTCTTTTGAGTTGAATATTATGTTTATGATCTTGTCTGAAATCGCGTCGTCAGGAGTACTTAAGTGAATTTCGCACTTGATAAGTGGTCGACTCCAGTTTACCTTTTGTCCCTTAGGGTTTTCGCACTTAAGACCTACTTAATTCTTGCACTTGGTTGATTAATTCTCTTGGACTTGATTCGTGCCTAATGTTGCCCTAATTAATTACCACACCTAAGTTGTACTTAGCCTAGGCTAGGAATTGACAAAGGAGGGCTGAGAGAACTTCCAACCTTAATCCTCTGGTTGCTCAGATTGCTGCACAAGCCCAGGAAGCCTTCTCCCAAGCTTGGTACTCACCCTTGCTAGCTTGCTTTGGATTGCCTTGAGTGCACACAATGTTCCTGCAAAAACTCACCAGTCAATATAGCTCTATTACCACAAGTAATTGAAAGACACACATCAATATTTGCAGTCCCCCCTGGAGTAACTCACTGCACCCCCTCAATCTTAGGACCACCTATTCTCACCTAAAGGCCAACTTGAAAATACATGTTCTAAAACTCCACGTATGATTCTACAAAAAACCAGTCGAGGTCCACGTAGGATTTTCAACAAGCTTTCCAACGAGACCAAAATCTCATCAATCGGAGTTCGTATGGTGAAATTATGACCATTCAGGCACTTAGGGGTCCAAACAGGCTCTCAGGGTTCAAGAAATTCCTCCCTGGTTTCTAGGTCTTTTGCCCACTCCTAAGGCTCTTATATCCTCCCAATGTGTCCAAGATTAAGCCCCAAAAAGTACCCCAATTTTAATCAATCAAGTTATCCTAAAACTTTATGCGTTAAGCTTGTGTATCGCGATAGGTCGGGTCGAGGTGTCGCGATAGGTGGAAGTGTCGCGATAGGTCGGAGTGTCGCGATACTTCGAAGTGTCGCGATACTTCGAGGTGTCGCGATACTTGGGAGTGTCGTGATAGTTCGAGATGTCGCGATAGTTCGAGATGTCGCGATACTCCGAGGTGTCGCGATAGATCCTGGGATCGGTGTGTCGCGATAGGTCGAGGTGTCGCGATACTCCGAGGTGTCACGATACTTGGGAGTGTCGCGATAGTTCGGGGTGTCGCGATAGTTCGGGGTGTCGCGATAGTTCGGAGTGTCGCGATAGGTCGTGAGGTCGGTGTGTCGCGATGGTTCGGTGTGTCGCGATACTTCGAGGTGTCGCGATACCTCGAGGTGTCGCGATAGCTCGAGATATGGTGAATTTTTCAGTTCTGTCTAGTGATCCTAGGAGCTCTCAGCCTGCGCAGTGTCGTGGTGCACTCAGAATTGTGATTGGGTGAAGTTTTCGAGGTGTCGCGATAGCTCGAGCTTGACGCCTCGGGACCTGTGCAGAGGAAATCCGTACCTGCTGAGCTTGCTTGAGATGATGATGAAGCTGAAGCCTGCAAGAAACATGCAAAAACACACAAAAACAAGCACACACACTCGCTCTCTCTCAAACTCGCACACAACAAATGAGGGGAATGACAAGGAAGAGGGAATATGTAGTGGAAACGGAGGTGGAGGTGGAGATGAAGAAGGAGGTGAAGATGGAGATGGAGATGGAGAAAAATCAGAAATTTACCGACTACTTACCATTCCAACGCGTCCTCTCTACGTCTTACCATCACACGCTCGTCCTCAAAGCTCGAATCCCCGGCAACGGCACCAAAATTTGGTGTAGCTCAGTGATGAGTAGCACCTCCTTTAATGTCAATCCGAGAAGACATGAGGATGGTATGAAGACTTCGAGCAAGTGAAGGCACAAATATGTGAGTGCGAAGCACACTAACATGCACACACATACACACACGCGCACACACGGCAAGCACAAAGAGAGTAAGACAATGGAATCACTTCTATTGCAACAAAGTTCTAATACAAGCTCAAAACTACAAGAAGCTCCCCCAAAAATGAGCTCTCTAACTCTATTTATAGTTTTTGCCTAGCTTTGGCCCTGTCCAGACCTAGTGTCTGGCCTAGTTAAAAATTAGGTTCCAGGGTTTATTTGAGGGCTCAAACGAAATCTAAAAAATATGAAAATTGGCAGGCAACTACTTCTAAGGCTCCCCAAGCTCGAGGACTCCTCGGCTTGTACAAAATGGAGCTACAAAAAGGTGAAATGATATTTACACGGGTTTTTAGTGATAAGAATCACTTTTAAATGGTGTAGGGGTTTGGAAAAAAATAAAGGGTTGCCTTAGTGCTAGATCTGCATGTATGCCCGTATTTGCTTCTTCCCGTATACTGCCAACACATTGCATGAAAATTGCTTTATGCATGTTGACTGAAATAACTATTTCTTTCCCCTGAAACCTGTCTTCTATTTCTCTATCCCGAAGCACTAAGTTTATGAGAGTGTACTTATGCAAAAGACAATTGCTTAATGAACTTTATATGTGTGCTAAGATTACTGAGAGAGAGCTTTGAGGAAAGCAAGCCTTGATAGTCTTTCGACAACAGCCTTTTTAGGATCTCGAACAGAATTTAGTATACTTTTGATGTGACAGACAGCCCAGTGGTCATTAAATTCACGCAACCTCATTAACCAAGGTTTAGAGAAACATCCGATCCTTGAGCAATTTGTTCTCCGGTTTCAACACAACTAACTCTATCCCTTGTAACAGTCACTGGCCACAGCAAAGAACTTCCCCTGACGGAAACACTTCAAATCATGCCAACATACACATTCCTGAAGAATTAATTCACATCGCTCTTTGGTACGAAAGAGTCAACTGTGGTTGGTTTCGTAGATTTTGATCATAGTGAATAAGGTATTTATCACCCTCATGCAGTCTGAATGAACTATCACTCTTTTAACTATGTTCTTGACTCACAAGCAATGCTTTATTTTGAAGATAATTTTGCAAAAGCTACGTTCAGCGCACACCATAATACAAAAACTAAGAGAAAGAAGCAAAATACCTCCACTTTGCAGATTCTGGCTTTACTCCAGGCAACACTTAAACGCGGATCAATCATATTAAGATGCATGCTGCTACAGGGGTCAAGATCATTTACCAAATAAGTCAAGATGCTCCTTTTTCTGGTACTTCAAGGCATAAACTACATTCTTAGCAGACATTGTCCTCCTCTTAGCAACTCTCGAAAACATCACCATTCTCCAACAATATGTCCATAGACTTCAAACCTTCCTATACCCAAGCATTGTTACTTTTGCCAACGTTGAGAGTGAGTGCAAGCGTTAGAACTGATTGCTCGCTTCACAATACAATTGAAATCATCAATGAGGGATTCTCATGTCTCGTGGTTATCTGCTAACTGAAGTAGTTTCTCAACTCTTTTCTTTCCCTCGTCAGTCGAACTACTGTTGGCTCCCCTCTGCTTTTAATCTTGCAGAAAACTTCTTCACTCACTAGGGTGCTTTTCTCTCTCTTCAGAATAATCGAATCAACTGGCCAAGGAGTGGCAGTTTTTATAAACTGGGAAGGGGGGGTCAGATGTCTTTTGACCACACGTGGGCTGCAAGAGCCTTGAGTGCACGTGGGTGAGACAAGGGAAAGTGGGTGTCAGAGGAGAGGAAGAGTGGGCATTGGGCAGATAAAAGGTCTGACAAAGGTTAGGGAGAGTGGGGGAAGGAGTGGCTGTTAGACATTGGCAGAGAAAGTGGGGGAAACTGGATCTGACCAGGGCAGGTACAAGGTCTGACAAGTCAGGGCAAAGGGGAGTGGGGCATATACAACACTTTGACAAAGTTAGAGAGAGAAGACGGGACAAGTTCCTACAATTCAGGAGTTGGAGGGATAATATATTGCTGTCAGCTGAGTGTGCAAATTTACAGAAAAACATATCCGAGCATTATAATGTTGCTTGGAAGATTTAAAAAAACCCTACCATAATATTACATAAATTTGCATTGAGTCAATCACACAAAAGAGTCAAACTGTTACAGAAGAGTCAAATTGTTCACCCTCGTGAGCCCCGACAACACATATGTGGCATTGCGTCCATATTCATTTACAATCATCCCCTCCATCTCCCCCTGAAACGTAAAAGTCTCAGTTGCAGCAGCTCTTTTGCGAACATCAGCCTTAGCATGGGCACCACGTTCATCCAGCCCCCTAGACCATGGTAAGTTCTCTCTTTCACCTATGAGTGCAGCTGCTGCAGCAGCTACTACTGCTTTATTGAGTGCTCCCCGAGAACTGCCTCCACTTGCGGCTGCTGCCTGGAAAGCTTGAGGAAGATCAAGTCTAGCCTTCAAAACATCGGCTCCTTTTTTAGTAGTTGCCATGCTTACTGCTGGGGAATTTTTTGCCTGTGTTTCCCGTTGTTAAAAGGTTTTAAGCCACTTTGCCGAGTCTTTTGTGCGTGTATCTTCTTCACCAAACTGCGTAGCAAGTATATTATGTGTGCTCTTCTCATGCTCAGATGACAATTTGTAAGCTCCTATGCAGTTGAATACAATCGCAAAAGCATGATAGCATACATCAGTTTGAATGTCTTCCTCACCAAGGAGACGCAAAAAAATTTTTGCAATGCTTCTTGCAGGTACGTCAATGCAACATTCATTTGTTGAATGTCCTAATACATCATGGCCACATTTATAAACATTGTTGCTATATGTGGATGGTCTGACCTACTTAAGACATTTAGCAGCAGGAGTGCCCGAGACATATGGCATAGAGCAAGTTCTGTTTGATTCAAACCATGATAGAAACGTGCCATGTTTCCATAACTGTGTGCAGTATCGGGGTGATCCAATCCGAGACATCTATCATTGATAATTAATTCTTTATGCTGCTGCATGATGGCCCCGGCCCCCCCACCATATCTCCAGCATGGTAGAGAACCACTGCTAGATACCTGCAGCAATTTTCAACTTCTCGATGCATGGGACCACAAACTTGCTGCAAAACACTGAATCCTTCTGAGAACAACTCATATGCTTCTCGGAGTTTCCCCTGTGCCAATTTTAGTTTCCCACTCTCTAATAAATCCCGAGCGTCAGCACACATGGGCACTGAATGCTTCACAACAGCATGCAAATCAAGTATGTCTGATGTTTTGAAAGGAGTTTGTAACTCAAAATGATATTTCCTGGCAGCCAATGTTATTCCCACCTTCTGACATAAATTTCTGATGCTTGAGATTCTTTTGACTTTCAAGAGAGCATCATCAGACAAATCAAACTGATACTTGAGCTTCACAGCTTCTCGGATGTCTTTCCATATAAGGTCAGAGGCGACACATAGGTAAGATGCAGGGCTAGTAGTATCATCTTTGATTAGCCCTATACTATTGTTGTCAGAACCAACAGAATTTACAGACTTTCTTCCACTCTTCCCTTTCTTATTTCCCTTCTCAGAGCTTCCTCCATCATCTTTAGCTTTGCTCCCCTCTCTGCTTTCATTGAGTCTTGGTTCTTAAGTTTTGCATCCCTAAGCTTTCTATATTGTTCATATCCTGATCTAAAGAACTTCCTGAAGATCTTTAAAGACTATCAGTATTGTGACTATGCTCTAGTGGGAGAAGATACAATAATGTTTTCAATTTGATTTATTTCCTGTCTTTCCAGTTCGGTGGCAAATTCCATCTCAAGCTTCGGGCCCAACTAGTCAGATTTGTGTGCCCTAGCAACAAGTTCACTGATCTCAGGCTCTATACTTCTTGACTCTACAAATTTCACTGCATCTGTACTCAAAGAATAAGAGCTGCCTTCCCCAAGACTCTTCTGTAGTCTAGTACTCAAATCTTCAATGCCTAATGGTGAAAAAACCTTCCTTGAGTCATCAAGAACACAGGCTGCTGATTCCTTTCTCTTGTGTTCCACAAAAATAAATTGCATTAGGAGGCCCAGTTCTAGCTAAACAATCAGTTTTTGAGCAGACAATGGGTTCTCCCACACATAATTGATCGCTCTCAACATGTAGATAAGAGCTGCAGGTTTCTCTTCATGCCGTAGAGTAAAAAGGCTCGGTAATGTTGCACTAAAAAGTAGTGTTTATCTCATGTCACCGAGATGGAAAAGGATTTTCCTCAATTGAGTTGCAAACCCATTTCAAACAATCGATGAGCTTCATCAAACATTACGTATTCCACTGTTCGATGGGATATTCCTTCAACCTCAGAAAGGTGGTGCCTTTGTCAACCAGGTGTCGCCACAATTACATTGGGATTGTCTGCAAGTTCCTCAAACTGTGATTCAATACTATCACCACCAACGAGTACTGCAAATCAAAGGTCAGTGAAATGGCCAAGCTCCTTTCAAAACTTAAATGTCTGCAGGGCAAGTTCTCTAGTGGGAGAGAAGATGACTGCCCGAGCTTCCACGTTTGAAGCCGCTCAAGCATTGGGATAATACATGCAGCTGAAACACCCTGAAGTGCAGAGCCTGATGTGTTAATGACCTGGACTTCACTCTTCACTTCACTCCAGATATAGATACACAGGTTCTGATACACAGGTTGAAAGAACTCTAGGAATATCACCAATAGCGTGCCCCTTTCGCCCAAATCCAGCAATCAACGCCTCATCATTTTCCTTAATATAGTTCAGACAACCATCATTCGGTACAGATGCAGCAATTTTCTTTCCATTTTTTTTATGAGCTGAACTCTTAACACAATTACGGATGGAAGAGTTGGGCTGCTTAGCTTCAATTCCTAGTTTGTCATGACTATGCCTTCGGCATGAGAGGATCCAGCAGATGGCTTCTTCCACTCGTTTCCAAGATTCCTCTTTTGTAGGCCATATCAACCCAGAGCTGTCTGCACCCATGTGCTTCAATTTGCGACCAACTCCCATACCACGCATCTTCCCCATGTTGATAATTGTGTGTGTTTTGCCATAGCTCACAAAGCAGAACAGTTCCTCTTTCGTCCCTAGTGCGAGGGAGGCCCTACCCCGTGCTTACTTCGAACAGAAGCTGCCTCCTAGCTCGCTATTCGATCCCTTTCCTCGCCTGCTTGTACTCAAGAGGACCTCATTCACTGCTACCTGCACAGGCACGAAGAACAGAAAACTAGAGGAGAGTTCTCCTCCCCTGTTGCTACCTGCAGGAAAAACAAAAAAAAACCGAGAAAACTTCTCCAGTCGAAGAGAGAGAGACCCGGCGAGGGAGAGAGAAACGGAGGGGGAAAGCAATTAATTATTTTCCTTTTGTTTTTCTTTTTCCTCCATAGTCCCACTCTCTCTGACACCCACTCCCCCCACTCACACGCACACATCCACTTTTATTTTCTCTTTTTATTTATTTTGTTTCGTTTTGATTTTTGTTTTTTGTTGTTTTGTTTTTTTTTCTTTTTTTTTTCTTTGCACTTTACACTACATGTGAGCCAATATTTCCATAACAAAATTCTTCTACAAAGGCTCTGAAAATGTTCTAGATGAAACAAGAAAGGCTTCACAAGCTTTGACCATATAAAGTTTTCCACTTTCCAACTTAGACCATTGCTGTTGGTAACCGCATGACTGAATTTCTTTCAACAACACTTTTTACATAATAGTAACAAAAATCTGCAAGGATAAATGTTTGCACAATTTCAGAAAGCAAAACAAATGCAGGCCATGGTCCTCGTCCAAGTGCAACAAGTAATAAAGCACGACTATCAATGACCGTGTAAATCCAATGAAGAAAATTCAAGAACCTTGCAACACCCAACACAAACACATAATGTGTTGTGAAAGGTTTAACCATCTTTGTGTTCTGCATCATTCGAAGCTGAGGCAAAACAGATACAGTTTCCAGATACACACAAAATGCCCAGAGAATTCTATTGACAATATATTGCTTTGTTCCCAGATGCACGAAGAAAGCAAGCACAGCACAGGGTATCAACAATTTGAGAAATTATCGAGCTTTGACAAGTGTGTAGACTGTAGGTTATATCGTATCATATAGATCACCCAACATATTGTGGCCAACGTTGCTGTATCTAGGATAGTGTGGATGTCATACTCCATGACAAAACTACAGTACAACCGGACAGCTCAAAAAAGTGTTGTCAACTCGTGTGGTTTCAAGGAGAGTCCTCTGTCAAATCCAAGTGGAGCAACCACCTCTTTGCTTGTGAATTTCCCTTTTTCCCTTCTCAATAGCTCTACCCCTTCCTTTCCTCTCAAGGAGAGCCTTCCTATCTTTGTCAAACTTAAGCTCAGTACTTACCACCTTTGATGGATCAATCCCAACATCCATTGTGGCACCATTCACTTTCTCTCTCGTAATCTGTTTGATATGAATCACTCATTTTTTCTATAATCCTACACCACCTTGCATCTTTTCCCTTGAAAAACACCTACAATCAAGCATTACCTCTGCAAAATGAAAACATATTACTGCATAAAAAACCAACAATTTATATCGCTAACACTTCCCTTACCATTCACATACCCAGATCTGGATCTGAAGGCACATCACAAGCTGCCCCATCGTCTCCTCCTGTCCCTCCTGAATTTGAATTTCCTACGACTCGAGACATTGAAGGGATGAGTACCTTCGACTTTGAATCATTCTTGCAGAATACTCAACTCTCTAATGTAGAGTTCTTTTCAGACACAGAAGAATAGGGCACCTCTTCCCAAAGACGGAGGAAATCCACAGAAGGCCGCCATGTACATTGGGATGATGATCAGCAGAGAACTTTATCTCAACAACTAGAATGCTCAAAGGGAGAAGAAGAGGAAGGAGAAGAAGCAGAAGCAGAAGAAACCACCGGAACCCCAGCATATAGAGCAGAATTCCGAAGGTTGTATAAAATCATGGAACGAGTGTGGTCGCAACAATTGCTCACCGAACAGAGCAGTAGGGTGCTCATGGCTTAGCTATTGGAAGAAGCTAGAGTTCATCTGAATACACCGAAGGCCTACTATTGGTGGCAGAAAGGTATGGGGTAGTGGAAGCAATCTGATTAGCGAGCCAGAAGCCTCCTATTCAATATGACCCATGAAGATTCCAAACACGACCACGGTTTGGTGAAAACATCCAGATTCTCATTACTACTGGGGAAGGACCTATTATTACATCTGAACCCATTGAGACAACCTCCCAAATAGCAGTGAGCTCTGGCCAAGAGCTCCTAGTCACCCAAGATGAATCAACCAAACCACTACCACCGACCCCCCCACCATCTAGAACAGAAGCTATAAATACCACCTCGACTACCCAATCCACAGAGCAAACCTTCATTTTCTGTAGTCCCACCTCTAGTTCCACTTTGTTTTCCTCCTTTGAAAACCCTCTATATAATACGAACACCGTCATAACAGAGTCCTTCATAGAGCCTGCCATAGGACAACCAGCCCCCACGCCCTCGGTCATAGGCCATCCTGACACTAGATCCATATTTTTTGGATTCTCTACCACCACGCTCCCTTTCGTGACCTTCCCGCCTCTTGTCTCTCACTTCCCACCATCCATACCACCAATCCTTCAACCCACCCATGACTACTTCTGTAGAATGTTTCAAGCCACCATCCAACCCTCCTCGTCAATCCCATTCCCACCACCCACACAACACTTATTCACCACTATCACACACACACCACCTACCATTCTGATATACATGGTAGACACTACACTCACGTCCACCCCTGAGCGTATGGACATTTCACCACCAACAGCACCTCCACCACCCCCACACTCCCACCTTCCCCCATCCCCCCTCCACCAATCTCACCTGCACACACATCTCTTGTAGACACAACATTCACACTCCCCATTCCCCAATTCCCTCCCCTTGCATCTTCCATTGTACAAACCACACCTTCATCCATAGGCAATACATTTGACACCATGATTGTGTGTATGTCACAGTTAAGGATAGAATACAATCAGCTACAGGCACATAATCAAAGGTTACAAGAACACTCAGAAGCATTACAACAATGCCTCGATACACTGGAAGAGGACAAAGCCAGTCTCCAAACTCAATTTCAGACCTTACAAGAGGCTCACGGCATTTTGGAGACACAATTTCATAATGTAGATCAGGAATCAATCCAAGGGTTAGAAAGCCATTTGTAGATACAACTGGAAAGAAATTCCAAACTCTAGCGCAACATGGCCCTCCCCACCTGAGGTGCCCACAGATGAAGAGACAGTCTCCATTCCGATGGAACAAATGTTTGAAGAAGAATATGATCCACAACCCTTCCCAGGGGGCAACAAATGGAATAAGATTGGGATATTTTTGAAGCACCACGACCCCCATGGCTACGACAAGTGGAAGAAATGGGGAGTTCTCATGAAGAGCGCATAGTAGCGCAAAATCAGGCCATGTGAGTCATAGAAGAAACTGTGTTACAATCCGATTACTTCAAGAACTTGTCATCGAGATGCCTTATCCTCTCATGAGAACTCCAATACAAGCCTTACTATGTTATTCTGGCCGATTATAATGCAAAAATACAGAGAGTACAAGTAAGATTCCTTCCTTCGCTACCCAGTTTCAACCCCAAGACCTTCCTCCAAAGGTGTAGAAAGGAAAAATCCGTCAAACGACCTGGTGATAGAAACTTCTCGAGACATATCCTGAAATGCTGCCCACATGGAACAATGTGCCTTTACATCTACTTTACAATCCATGCTACGGCGCTGTTCCACGATGCAGATCATGGAAAGCATTCAACATAAAGGTGCAGAATAATGCTCAATGTAAGGAGTGGCTCAATTATCCGTACATAGCACCACCGCAGGGACCACCATCGATAGCATACATGATGGCCACGATTCGACATTGGATGCCTCGAATGAAGCCCATGCCGTATGTTGCGGCCCAAATGATGCTTAAAATTTTGGATATGATGCAGGTAGTACTCAAAACCTTTAGAAATCCAGCAACACCACAGGTACATCTACTAGGGTTTACCAATGGAAATTACGATTTGGTGTATGACATGAGCACCAACCCCTAGCATTCGTGTGGCTTACGCCTGGCATGCACGCATCAAATACCTCCCTGCATGCTATAAACAGACATTCGAAGACATGTTCAAATCAGATTTTTGGGAGTATCACTTGGAGGTCTTCGCACCAAACCCTACACATCTACTTCATCTTTTTGCATGTGAACAAGCTATGTACTCCGAGTACTACATGACACCACAACCCGATGTCCCAGGTGCAATAAATTGGGATGCATTGCAAGCTGATCTAGCATGAGGATTATGGATAGGAGAACATGAGCTAGCCACCAATGTTATCCAACACTATATTGATCACCCTCTAGAACAGAGGTCTGTCAGGGGCGACAGACACTAGGAAGGGGGGAGTGTTGGCATACAAGTCATAAGAAGAGCATATAGGCACAAAGAAACAGTCATGCACAATACGGAAACAAGGCCCAATCATTTTTTTCATAAACAATTTCCACCTCAAGTGATTTTCATCACTACACACACATTGTAAATCTCGTTTTTGGTAGAAAAGACTCCATTTTGTTCAAGTCGAGGAGTCCTCAAGCTTGAGGAGTATTAGAATTATCTACATACCAATTTTCATAATTTTTAGACTTCGTTTGACCCCTCAAATAGGCTCTAGAACCTAATTTTTAACTAAGCCGAACACTAGGTCTAGACAAAGCCAAAGCTAGTCAAAAAAGTATAAAAAGAGCTAGAGAGCTCATTTTTGTGGTGGGATTCTTAGTGATTTGAGCTTATGTAAGAGACTTTTTGACTAATGCAAAGAACTCCATTGTTCATCTCCTTGTTCTTGCCTTGTGTGCGCGTGTGTGTGTATGTGTGTGCATGTTCGTGTGATTCTCACTCACACACTTGTGCCATCACTTGCTCATAGTCTTCACACTAGTCCTCACGTCTCCACGGATTGACAATTATGAGGTGGATCTCCTCACGTTGGTACTTGCCATTGTGCTAGAGTGACAACGGCCATTGTAGATACCCTTCTGACCTGTCTGAATCCACGCACAGTTGTTACTCTCAACACTGTCGCTGAAAGGTTCCATCTTCCCCAAGGCGGACATACTGAGGTCCCGTTGCTTCCAATGGCAACGATGAAGTAGTTATTTCCTCGACATTCTTCTGACGAGTTTGCCATTATCTACCAACCCCAACCAGAATGTTATGCCCTTCAATGTTCGGTAGTTGCCCTTAATCTCCAAAAATGTACTTATGGTATATCTCGCCTATTTTATTCCCTGATTGACATTGTTGCCCAAGAATCTGTTAACTGGGCATTATTCTTCTTTCGACGGATCCATCGTGAGTGTCAGGCAATCTCACGGTAGTTAGCCAAAGGTGATATTCCCCGTACTTGTATTCCCCACCTTCTCTCCTTTATCCTCCTTGTCATTCATCCTATTCTAAATCCTCCGACGAATACCCTCCTCTTCCGCGAAGAATCGGAGCAAGTCATGGGCGTCGATGACGATAGTGAAGATCTTTTGAACTTTCTTCGAGAGAAATGTAGGAAAGTTAGCCCTTCTCAGAGTGAAGCCCAAGCTTCTTCCACTAAAGTACTTTAGGACATAGCCTCGTCCTTGCATGCATCTTCCACTCCACCCTCACCTAAAGATCAAATCATCAAGGATACAATGATGCAAGACGCTCAACACACCGAGATGGCCGATCAAAAATAGAAGGAGGTTCCTGGTAAAGCACCGGACATAGTAGTGGAAACCCTTTATCAAACCGTGCAAAGGTAGATTGAAGAGTCCCTTATTCATCAGGAAGCCCCACCAGATAATGTGGAATCCATTGCACCTCCATCCTCAGCGAAGGATACGGTTGAAGATACCCATACCGCACACCTGGTAACACCTCCCCCTTCACCTTCTCGGGTTCCTTTACCTCCTAATCCTCCAGTACGCCCCTCATCACCTAATCATTCGGTGGTAGTATCCCACTCTCACTCTATTCTCTCTTCTCCCGATTACTCCCCACCTTCCTCTTCAGCTATAGTCTTTGTTAACCCCTCTCAACCAATATCAACTTTTATAGTACCATATTTGTTTTCCCAGTTAGACCAAATTGGTGATTTCCTCTTGCACCTATCCAAGCAACTCCCTACTCAACTGCATGATGCTCACCAATCTCTCCGCACCGAATATCAAGCAAAGGTGGATATGTTGGAAGCCAACATTGCTCCCCTGCAGGAAGAGATTCTTGAGGTTAAGGCCAATGCATGTCTTTTACACGAACAGGTAACCGTATTACAGGAAAAAGTATCAATAAAGGATGAAATTATTGCAGCCAGAGATGCAGAGATTGCCATGCTCAAACAAGCAGTGATGGACAGAGATGATGCCATGAAAGCTCTAGGTTTTGAGTTAGACAACACTCGCACCAGATTCATAGCTGTGGAACAGGCCTATCAGGTATTGTTTGGCAGTGTTACAAGCTGAAGTAGAGCTGAAAAAGGTTACAGAAGAACTATTTCAAAAAGATCAAGTATTGGATGAAGAAATTGGACGTACAGCTAAGTTAAAGAAGGAAATTGAGGCCATACAAAAGGAACACCATGACTTTTTGAGGACCATGCAATTTCAGCAACAAGAGTTGGAGAGAAGAGAAAAGCAACTTGGTATTCAGTAGGATCTTGTCATGCATTTATGCAGAAATTGTTGATGCCAAGTTAAGCCGAGATACAGCCCTGGCCAATGATTTTTATTTACAAGAAGCATTTTTGCAGAAACAGAGTGAAATGTTGCTTTCCCAAATTATTGCTTCTAGCTCCATGTGAATCGATGCTCATCTGGTAGAACCACATGTTCTCCAAGAGACATTAGAATCCTTGAAGCAGAAGATATCCCCCACATTTAAATTAACTCGTACCATGTATATTCAGGGCATCATTGATGACTCTTAGTTCCTTTTTTTTGTAATACATCCATTCTAGGTTCAAGTCCACCGTGCGTGCTAGTGTTATGCCACCGAAACGGAATGCAATTATACTTATTGGAAAATGTAATTGGAAAGAACGCACATCGAAAGGATGTAGCATAATTGTTGTAACCCTTTGATAATGAAAGAACGCATGGAAGCGAGAGGTAGAGCGAACACGTTGGACTGTGAGTCTGGGCAGTGTGTCTGCGGACTGGTTCCAGCGCCATTTATTCATATGGTTGTATGGTTCTCTTACTACTTCGTGTACTGAGTTAATGTGGTGATTTTGTCGATGTTTGTGTTCATTGGTGAAGTATAAGTTAATGGTGGTGGCGCGTTAATCATCAGTAAGGAACATGTATATTTCGATTGCTGTGAATACTTTGTTACTGTTGAGTAGTTTGTTCATGAGATTAATAGTTAAGTCTGTTGGAATAGTCAGTGTAAGGTAATGAAGAATATAGTAAATTGACTATTTGAATTGGGAAAATAAATATAGGGCCTCTGTATTATAGACCCCTAACCATCCCAACAACCCAATGGCAGTTTATCCCTATATTAGTTAATATTAGTTTAACAATACATACATACCATACATACATACATACATACATACATTCATACATAGATGCATGCATACATACATACATACATACATTCATACATACATACATGCATACATACATACATACATACATACATACATACATACATACGTACGTACATACATACATACATACATACATACATACATACATACATACATACATACATACATACATACATACATACATACATAGTGTTGGAGTTTCAGATCTTTAGGAGGATGAGAACAACACAAGAACAAAGAAGAAGCTTGGAGCACAACACACAATACTGAATGTATTACCACTAGAATGTACGAAGATAAGTAACCTGTTAGGGCTATAGGCGTTTATACAAGCCAAGCAAAAAAAACCTCTTAAAGAGGGAAAAAATGCCCCAGTGGTCCTAGTGTGTTCACACACATCACTACCTAAATATATCAACAAATCCGCCCTGGGAGTGATGCAATGAACAAGGAGCTTGCACTCATGTATAAGGAAGTGCCAAGCTATGTGGAATCAATCCACAAAAGGAAGTAAGCCCAAAACTTTGCGGAAAGCTTCAAACTTCTCCCTAAGTAGAGCCTTCATGAAAAGGTCTACAATGTTCTCCTATGTGGGCACATATGCTAAGCAGACCCCTCCAGAAGAGGACCTCTCCCTGACATAATGATAATGCACCTCAATGTGCTTAGTGCAAGCATGGAATACAAGGTTCCTCGCAACTGCCAATGCCCTCTAACAGTGAATGAAGATGGTGGTGGTATAAGACTAACCAATACCCAAATCAGCCATAAGGCATCTGAGTCACACACACTCAACAGTCATTGTGAAAGTTTCCCCATACTCAGCCTCACAATTGGAAGTGGCCACAGTAGGCTGCTTCTTGCTCAACCAAGATATACATGAGCTACCAAGCATGAAGCAAAAACCACTAGTGGACATATGAGTGTCATAGCAACCCACCTAGTCAGAGTCAGAAAAAGCATGTAAATTTGGCGGTACTGATCCCCCCTTGGGATCAAACAACCCAAGAAGGTAGTACCATTCAATTAGTGAAAGATGCGGTTAACTACCTACCAATGCTTGACATCTCGACAATGCATAAACATGTTCATTTGTGAGACAACAAACTAAATATCTGGCCGAGTAATGCATAAGTAAATGAAGCATCCAACAACTTGCTGATAGAGAACATCAAATGTATCTCCAACATCATGAAGAATCAATTGTAAACCTATCTCATAGGAGTGGCAATAGGTTTATAGTCTTCAAGGCCAAAATGTTGCAATAATGTGTCAATATATTTCATTTGAAACAAAGTTATTCCGCCATCAACTTGCATAGACTGAATTCCCAAATAATGATGTAAATTCCTCAAATCAGACATCTCAAATGAGGCATGCACATCAGCCTCAAGAAATATGCTTCTCATGAGGACCAATGAGTAGCATGTCATCAAGATACACAACAATGATTAAAAGCACATCATAAACACGTTTTACATATAAGGTGCTCGTAGTTGGACTGTTCTCAAAACCATGTGCAATCAGATAGGCATATATATTTTCATACCAAGCACGTGGTGCTTGCTTCAAACCATATAATTCCTTTTTCAATCTGCACACTTGGTTTTCATGCCCTTTCTCCACAAAGCCACGGGGTTGGAAAACATACACTTCTTCATGCAAGTCACCATTCAGAAATGCAATTTTAATTTCCAATTGATGTACATTCAGTCCATGATGAGCTGCAAGTGCACATATGCTATGAACAATAGTCATTCGGCATGTAGGTGCAAAGGTCTCATAAAAATCAATGCCTCTTTCCTACGCATAACCCTTTCCAACAAGCCTAGCCTTATACCTGTCAACTTTTCCATCACGCTTACACTTCAGCTTGTATACCCACTTAATGCCAATGGCCTTCTTGCCAGGAGGCAAGTCACATAAAGACCAAGTACATTTTTCATTGTAGCATCATATTAAGATTGCATAACACCCATCCAATTTTTTGAATTTTGTGCTTCATCAAATGAAACAGGTACATTCTCATCACAGAGACTAGAGGCAGCCATAGCATAGCAATCTGATGCAAAAGAGGCACTTTGAGAGCCTGAACAAGTACGATATGACAGAGGTGCATCTAATTTGTTGTCAGGCAAAGTCTGCACTAGGCATTTTGGCATAATTTTTGCCTCCTCAATGTCAGCTCTCTCATCAACAAGTGCATCATGTAAATCTGCATCAGAGATGGAATGATCTGCATCATCACATGAAACCTGTAATGACTAAGAAGTTGCCTCATTAGGGCTAGCACTAGACTATACACCTATAAAAAGAGGTAGCAAAGTGTCATACATGTCTTTGGAGCTAACTGATGTCTCCTTAGTACATGAAAGTAATGGATGAATAGCATCTTCCACAAAAACAACATCACAACTAAGCAAAATGTGTTTAGTCTATGGATGCTACAAATGATAGCCTTTGCTTTCATAAGTATATCCAACAAAAATACATTTCATTGCTTTATCATCCAATTTCTTGTGTTGTTGTTCATGCACTAATGCATATGCCAGACAACTAAAAACACGCAGGTGAGAAACATATGGCTTGCAACCATGCCAAGCCTCATATGGAGTGATAGACTGCAATGCTTTAGTGGGACACTTGTTAAGTACATATGTTGCACACATAACAACCTCAAGCCATAAACTATGTGGTAAAGCCTGACTTTCGACCATACACCTTGTTGTCTCTATGAGTGACCTATTCTTCCATTCTATAACTCCATTCTATTGAGATGTATATGACACTTTACACTAATGGTTTATCCCATGTTCAGTGAGAAACACATTAAAGTTAGAGGACATATATTCCCCCCCTCGATGAGAACGAAGGGTGCCCATTTTACATGCTCATAGATTTTCAGCCAAAACCAGAAACTGTTTGAAGCACACAAACACTTGAGGCTTTGTCTTCAATGGATGTACCCATGCATGCCTAGAAAAATTATCGATGAAAGTCACAAAGTAAAGATAGTTCCCAAAAGAAGGTGTCTGCATAGGACCACAAACATTACTCTAATGAACAAGCTACAATTTTTTAGTAGATCAAATTGAACCAGATTTTGGGAAGGAGGAACACTACATTTTGCCAAAATATAGCCTTCACATACATGTTTACTGGGTGCCTCAAGTTTGGGCAAAGAGGACAGCATTTCAGATTTCTATAGGCATAGCAAACTAGCAAAACTCAAATGACCAAAGCACACATGCCAAAGATTTGCATTTGACATAGCCTGAGAATCATGTACTACACATGGTGAGTCATTCACAAATTTTTCATAGTTTATGAGTTTATACAACCCACAACATAAAATGCTAGAAGCAATAATCATGCCACCATTTGACAGATCATGAACTATACATCTATCATCAACAAATTTCATAACCAAGCCAATCTTGTCTAAAGATGAAAGTGATAATGGATTCTTCTTGATCCCCAGCACAAATAAAGCATCCGACAATGTAAAAGAACTACCATTAGTAGTAGTCAGAATGATCTTAACAACTCCCATGACAAGATAAGAGGAGTTGTTGGCACATGTGACAGTATGCCCTGTAGGGGCAGGCTTAAGTGAAGTGAAGAAACTATGGTATGAGGTAATATGTTTGGTTGCCCCACTATCAAAGTACCAAACATCTGAGTCTATTACAAACATACACTATTCAGGAGAAGATGGGTCAAAACTACAAACAGTAGTAAATGCCCATTATTCACTCTACATTAGATTAACAGACTCTATTTTCGATGTAGAGGCCTCTACAACAACCTTTCCAGCCTCTTTTTTCTTTTCCTCTTTTGCCGCGAGTTTTGGACAAATCTTAATGACATGATCATTTGCTTTACATTACTTGCAAAATAATTTTTGCGTTTCAGTTTGTCGTCTCTGTCATCCTTCTTTGTTTGTGCAGAATTAGCAGATTTTTGCTTACTAGTAGAAGAGCTCCATTTACCTGTGTCCTTCTGACTAGCTAAGAAAGCTTGAACTACAACACGCATAATGGACCTATTCTGCCTAGTATGATCTTCCTGCAATAGAACAGAGACTAACTCCTCAAATGTTAAGGCATTTGGATTGCCTTTCATCATCAAATGAAGAGTAGAAGAAAAACTCTTATATGAATTCAGAAGACCATTCAAAACAGTCTCCACAAGTGAACTCTCAGGTAGGACTTCATTAGCAAAAATCGATAGTTCTTTCAAATCTTTGATCTTTTTCAGAAAACTATCCATGGAATCACCTTCATTCATGTGCTCACTCTCCAACTGTTTTCACAGGTAAGCAACACGAGCCTCATTCCTTGCCTAGTAAAAAGTGGTAAGTGTATCCTAAACATCCTTAGATGTTCTATAAGAGCGAATGTGTGGAATAATAGCATGTTTGACAAACAAGGCTATCAATGCATGTGCCTGAGCATCTCTGCCATCCCAACAAATTTGCTCTGCAGTAGGTGTAGCACGAACTACATCATGAATAGGAACATGAAGAATATCGTCATCTTCAACATTGTCTACATCACCTTCAGCAATTGTGTTTACAAGTGTAATAGGATGTTTTTCAACACCCTACACAATATTCCACAATCCTTTTGCAACCAACACATGTCGCATCATATAAGCCCATGATGGG